>JBCJKH010063283.1:0-2500 GCA_039877255.1 Loriculus beryllinus
GGCCTTGAACACTGCCAGGGATGGGGCAGCCACAGCTTCTCTGGGCACCCTGTGCCAGCGCCTCAGCACCCTCATCATAAACAATTTCTTCCTTTTATCTCAATCTCCCCTCTTTGATCTAAAAGCCTTCCCCCCCTTCTCCTGACTCCTTTTGCGTTGTCCCCACACACCCCAAAAGGAAGGTTTGGGGGGCTCAGACCTCACTACTACAGCACAAGGACTGAGCTCTCATCCCTGCCAATGTCCTGTGCCACAAACCCTCTCCAGTCACAGCCAGAAGCAAACTAGGCCGTGCCCAGAGGGAACTTGGACCTCATGGTGCTGAAGAGCATCAGTGAAGCCAGAACTGCAACAAAAGATGCCAACAGAGGGGAAGATGCTTCCTCTGTTCTGCAAAGGTGAAGGGCTGCACCCTGGGGTTCCTCCAGCCTCTCCCAATGGGCATCACCCACATGGGCACATGGTGGAGGTGGTACCCGGGTGCTTCCTCATGCCTGCCCATCCTGCCCCAGGAGCTCTGCTGTGAGCTCCTCACCCCCAGCCAGTGCTGACCTTCCTCACTCCATCCCACTGCCCGAAAAGAGCTCTCTGAGAGCCCACGCGCAGTGGTCCCGCAGGCTGCTGAAGCTCATTATGGCTTTTTAATTACATTCAATTGCAGTTTTATGGGCTTGCGGGCAAATGGGAAGTGATCTGATTGCCCTTGAGGGGGTGCTACGCTCTGAGCTATGAACAACCAAGCAGGATCCAGTGAGACACAAGGGAAACCCAAAAGCATCAGGCTCGCCCTAGCACAAAGAGAAGTTTCCTCTCAGGTCGAGGTTCCCGCAGTGATGCGCTGCACTCGTGGCATGCAATGAGCCCAGCAGTGAACCCGGATCACACACTGCTCCCAGCACACTGCGCTGGGACCTGGACAGGAGATGGGCTCAGACCCAGAGCTAAGCAGGCTCTTCTCCTGGGGAAGCTGCTGCCAAGCCCTGAAATGCTCCTCTCCAAAGCATGGAAAGAAGCAGCCAAAAGAGCACAATGAAGCAGGGCTAAGAGCTCTGGCAAATGGGAGCCCTGAACCAGCGCTGCTGCCCCATGGGGTCGGAGGGAAGCCCTGGGATGATGAGGTTTTGCTAATTACGGGATGGATAAGAGGCGCAGGTGTGAGACCTCCTCACACTGCCCAGTTGCGATTCTGCTCCCGTCTGTGGTCAGTGTTGAGAGCAACCACCAGCCCACACCGCTCTAAAGGGTTGCGTGTCCGAAGGGATAGGCAGGATGGGATGAGGGGTTGATCCCCATTCCCGGAGCAGGGAAGAGGCTTGGCAAAGGCCTCCCCCCTGCCCAGGCTGGCTGCACAAAGGCAGGTCTGCCTGCGAGCTGCCTTTGGGTTTAAGTTTCTGGTTTGAGTCCAAAGCTAATGAGGCTGCACCAAGTCCAATCAGATACAGCCTGGGCTAATTGAGCTCTGCACGGACGGGTCAATGTCCAGCAGGTCTCTGTTGCAGGCACTCTGTCAGCCCGCAGATAACTGCCAGGGCCTGGGAAGGAGAAGGACCCTACAAAAATGCTTGTTTCATGTCCAGTCACAGCCTGTTCGTGCTGCAGCCCCAGGTTAACCCCTTGGACACCACCAGCATCATCCCCGTGGCTGAGGAGCCCCAGTGGCAACGCTGGGGCAGGGCTGAAAGTGAGTGAGTGGAGGATGACATAGGGTGATTGCATCGCTCCCAATGTCACCCCAAGAACAGGCGGTTGGTGAACAATGCCATGTGCCATACATCACCTGGGGAGCAGATCCATCAAACCACACAGCAAACCACACAGGTACCAACCAACCACAGGGCAGCCAAGCACTGGGATCAGGGAGAGCAGCAAGGGGGATGCAGCGAGTGCCAGGGTGAGAAAGGAGCAGGACAGGAGCTCTTCACACTCATAAGCAGGTTGGAGCTGCAGAGAAGCCCCAGCTGAACCCAGCAGATGAGGCTGAGCCCAAGGCCATACATTTGCTCCCAGCTGTATCCACCAAGTATCCCAGAGTATCCACCAAGTATCCGCTGCCTTTTCCCAGAGGAGACTACAAGTCTGCACCCAAGGGCAAAGAGCTGGGCAGAGGAACAGGAAGGAGAAGGGCTTTAAAGAAGGCTCCACTGAGCTCTTGCTCAGGCGGTTACCAGCATCACTGCAGGGCTCTGCCAGCTCCAGGCATCTACAACAGATCACGGCAGGAAAATGGCCATGTCCAGCTCCCAAAGCTTTCTCTTTTCCCTCTAACCCTTCTTTGGTTTCAGCATCATCCACCTCGGCAGGAAGATGGCAGCCTCGATCCCTGCGGTGGCAGCGGGAACACCGGGAACACCGAGAGCAATCCCCCTCCGCCCCCAGCTGCTGGGAAAGGCTGCTCCTGCTCAGCTGACAAATAGATGAGACGTTTCATTAATAAACCTCAGCTTCTCCCAACGCTCTGATTACGATCTCTCTGTTTGGATCCCTGCTCATATTACACGTT
>JBCJKH010063283.1:7500-18540 GCA_039877255.1 Loriculus beryllinus
CCAAGCAGCCCCAGCGTGCTCAATGCAGAGGTTATCCCCAACAGGGCATGAGGGGCACCTCCTCCCCACGTACCATGGACCCCTCCAAGCACTGAGCTGCTCGTGCAGCCTCCAGTGCCTTCATCAAAGCAAAGACCAGCAGCAGGACTTAGTCCTGGCCTTGGCGTGCTCAACTCCTCAGCATTCAGCAGAGGCAGCAACAAGAACTCCTGACTCTCACAAACACCTGCACACAAAGTAAACTCCAAGTGTTTTAGGAAGGCTGGGATAAAACCTGTCCATGGCAATGGGGAGAATGTGCCGCGGTGCGGGGGGACACTGCCCCTCTCCAGCTGAGCAACCAGCAACCACCAACATACAAGGGGAACACCCTCAGTGCTGGGAGGTTGGTGGGACCAGGCCTCTCTCCCTCCTTCCAGGCACTTCCCAGAAATGAGTCAGGATCAAACTCCCAGAGGAAAAGGTCCATTGAGTTAACTGCAGCAGATGCTGTTTACCGAGGGGTGGGATACCGGGAGTACCAAACACGGCATCTGCAGTTATGGAAAGCCAGAAAAAGAAAATCAAATCTCATGCTTGAGGGCATGAGCTGATGAGTACGAGGGTCAGGAAGGAATTTCTCTCCCCTTACACAGCAGTGCACAATTGGGTCAGTGCATTACCGGGCGACACCAGTCCCTGCACTGCTTTTGCCTTTCCTGTCTGAAGCCTTCCTGTTGTCACAGGAGCTGCACCCGAGGGAGCAATGGCTTAACCTGGTGTGGCAGAGCCGGTGCTTCCCCTGTCACCCCTTTGCTAGAGATCGGCATCCCCAGTCCCAGTGGGAAGATCACGTAAGGACCATAATTGCTCAAACTGGTCCTCTCACCTTGCAGCTCTTGCTCCTGCCCCCTCCCAGCCATAATGACTTCTACTACAATCATCTAATTATAACAAAACTCCTCTCCATAAGGGCCCTTTCTTCCCCCGTGTTTGTGAAGTGCTGTGTACACCTCTGGCTCTATTTAAATAAGCAGCAGTAGTAATAAGCCCTGCAATGTTGGCTTAGAAAACAACTGTGCTGGCAAGGGGGCTGCAGGGAGGGAAGTGCAGACAGAGCACCGGCGATTTTCCTGTCAGAGGCTGGGAAGCGCCTGTGGTGACAGCGGTCGCTCTCACTTTACACCATGTCCAGCATCCTTTCTCTTCCTTAAGCAACTTCCCTATGCTAAAACTTGCTTAGCTGGAAGGATCTAACCACAGGGAAGAGGCTTGAGTTTCACATTAAAACAAAGCAAGCAAACAAATGCAAAGATGCTCTGTAATATGTGTCTATCTGCACCCAGCCCTTGCTAAACCAGGCTTTGCCAAACCGCACTCCATAATCCAGACAAACAGTTATTGGCCTCTTCCTGCTGCCAAGGAGGAAGCGATTCCACATCACCAAGAGTGGCATTTTCAAACTTGCTCTGTATTAGTCTCACTCTACATCCACTGCAGCCAGAAGCTTCCCGCCAACCCCATAGGACCCCACTTTGCAAACCCTATCAATAGGGCTGATTGAGTTTTTATAGCAACACCTACAGTTTGTGCCGTATGAAGCATTAATGCTGACCACTGTCTGATGACACAAATGCACCCAGCTCACTGTGACCATCTACCCAGCACTGAATATGGGGAGCTATAAGTCAGCCAGCACAGCTGGGGCACAGCATCCTGCCCTCCTGCACCCAGCACCGCATCAGGAACCTGAGCCTCAGGCCAGCATCACCCGCCTGACCCTGCTACCTCCCAAACCCATCACTGTCCATCAGCCCCCAGAGCTGTGCACATCTCGCAGCAGGGAGTCACGTCGGCACCCCAGGAAAGGTGGAATCAAAGGTATGAAAATGCTTTGAATAGAATCTGGCATGCCCAGGCACGGCCCCTGCGATCCAGAAGCTGAGCCAAGAAAAGAAAGCAGGCGCAAAAGGCTGGGATGGGGCAAGGGGAGTTTCAGCATCACAAACGTGCTGCAGACAAGTGGGAGAACAATCCTGAGGGGAACGTCTGCAGGCGCCTGTGGTGGCTTGCTTGGAATGGACAAAATGAAAAAGAAGAGAAACAAAAAGAAGAGAAGCAGCAGCAGGAGCAGCTCTGGAGCCTGGCGCTGCGGTCGGCATGGGGAGAGGGAACACGAGTGATGGTGGGGAACAGTTGGACTTGATGATCTTAAAGGTCTTCCCATCTTAGATGATTCCTTGATGGAGAGAGGAGGGGGCTGCACTGGGGCATCTGCACAGCGCTTCAAGCTGGTTCCCATCCTCAGCATCACTCTGTGCCCTCAGGTCTGATATTTCAGCTGCCACCATCCCTTGGTTTCCCCTGCAGGTGACGGAGACATGAAGCATCGCCTGCCCACAGCCACCTCCCTGTCCCTTAACCTGGCAAAGCTGCAGGGACCCAGCACTCCCGGGACACCCTCCTCCAGCAAACACCCTCCTGCATCCCCGGTGCCACCGTGTCCCAGAGCTCATGCAAGGAAACAGCCCCTTCCCCTCGCAGGCCAGCTCGGAGCAGGCTGGGAGCAACACGAGCCATGCTGGGAACAAAGCAGTGCTTGTGTCGTGATCACTGGGAGGGAGCTCCTTCTTCAGGCAGAAAGGCTTGGGAGGTGTTTTTTCCTTTTTGTTTTATTAGTGGGTTTGCTTTTTCCCTTGTTAACCAAAAATGTCGAGACTGTTCCCAGAAAAAGGGCTCGAACAGATGAGTTAATTTCAAAGTAACAATGGAAATTCTCAGAAGATCCCATGTCAACAGTTCTTTAAAAATCCAAGTTTTATACTGAAATAAATTCTTGTTTCTGCTTCTTTTCAGCGACATGAAACTCTCTGCAAAGGCTGAAACCAACCCAAACTGTTCCAAATGATCCTTTCGGTGTGGGAGCACGATGCTTCTGACTCAGAGATGCTTCCAAAGCCCCAGGAGAAAGCTACCCCCTGGCCAGCCCTCGTCCTCTTTATCCTTTGCTTTCCTCTTTTTACACTGAGAAAAGCCAGGTCAAAGCAGGGACAGAGCAGTGCTGGGGACACCAGGAGGTGACATTGGGCTACAGAGATACAGAAGATTGAAGAAAGCCCCCAAAAGTGAAGGAAGAACCAAAGGCTGGGGCTGAGTCAGGGCTGCACCACTGCAAAGAGGTGCCCAGAGTCACCCTGGGAGGATTTGGCTCCGTAGCTCCAACCAGAATCACATCAATGCTGTTTCCCTCCACTCCTCACCACCTCTCCTCCTCCATCCTCAGTTCCATCAAGGGAGCCCTGGGATCTGCCATTTGCCACAAGCCTTGACTCAATCTGCTTCACATTACCATAACAATGCTGGGCCCTGAGTGGACATGTGAAGTGTCTCAAATTTATTGTGATTTTAAGCCACCCCTAAGACTGCACAGACATTGCTGGAATGTTTCCTCCTCCTCTAAGACCCGATGATGGCTCCGCAAGCCAGCGCGAGGGACCAGAGGACAGGCAGGAGGGAGGAGGAGATGACTGGAGCCAGCTGCCTCTGCGCTGCCGGGCTGGGGCATGGGAAGGGAGCAAGGGGCTTCCCGAGGTGATGCCGAGACAAGGGCAACGTCCTCTGGGATGTGCGGCGATGGATGGGGCTGAGCGGCTGCCGAACCCGTGCTCCATCTCCTACTTCAGGGAGGGGAACAGCTCAGGGCAGAAGGGCTTTGGATGGGGTAGGACCACCATGAATAGCCCAAAACCTGCCAGTGCCAGCCCTGTGTTGCCCAGCAGCTCCTTGCACCCGGGACAGCCCAGGATGTACCAGGACAGCAGCGCCAGCACCATGCTGCATCCCTGCTGCCGGCCCCGCATCCCTGCTGACCCCACACCGAGCCTCTGCCTGCAGCACAACACTCACACAAACTGCACCTGCGAGACTGCTACAATAATGAATTGATCACAGAATTACAGTCGTTGGAACTCACACAGATAGATAATTACCTTCTATTAGTTCCTGTACATAATCCATTACACACTGATTAGGCCTAAGTAAGGATCTTATAGTCCCAGTATGATTAATGGCAGATCACAGATATTAAACTCCAACAGGAACAGATAACTTACTGTGTTCTTTCTTGCCTTAGGAGCACGTCACCCTGTGAGTTATGGGCAGAAGTTTCCAAGAGCCTGTATCAGGCACATCTGAAATTCCCACCTGACCTGACCATGGTCCCTCCCCATGGCAGGTACCAGCTCCCAAGTCCCAGCTCCATCCTCAGCCGCTCACTAACAGCCATGTGCCACATGAGACCTGACCAGTCCCAAACCTGTGTTTAACTCAGAACAACTGACTGTCATTATCCTTTCCAACCCAGAGCAACCAAACCTCTGCCAAGCATCTCACCCCCAGCTCAGATGCTCTCATGTCCATGGATGCTCACACCTTACACTTACTTTCCACCATTCTCTGCCCAACACACAACATCCCTGGATATTTTGTGCCTGCAAGCACTTGACTGCTCAATGCCATTCCTGGATGCTCGTCCTGCCCATGCTCCTGCTGGGCTCGGTGGGACTGTCCCTGCATTGGAGCCACTACATCCCCTGTGACAGGGATGCTCAGGAGACCTGCCTGCAGCACCGAGGTTCTGCTCCCATCAGCACTCTCATGCCCTGTTTGCAGGAGCAGGAAAACCTGCCTGCAGGCGGCAGGAGGCTTTATTTAAGAGGAATAAATAAAAAATAAGGCTGTGATTTTCTTGGGCCACTCTCCAGCTGCCACCCAGAGACACAGTGACGAGGGGGGACTTTTCAAGTGAATAAGCAGAAGGAGCGGATGTGACATGCTGAGGCACAGGGCAGGATTCCTCCTTCCTGGCCAGATAACCCTGGTACTGGCATAGTGAAGGGCATTGGGAAGGAGAGGAGGAAGGCAGGAAAACAGCAAATGTAGGCAAGGGAGGCTGTGCCCAGCACCAGGCTGCTCACCTGATGCTCCTGCCGGCCAGTGCTGGGGATGGAGGAGGTTTCCTGTCTGTTAAAATAAACCCCTTCTGCAGGTTACAAACGGTGCCGCTGCCTGGTGGGAGGTTGGACATTTCAGTTCATTAAGCAGCAAATAACCTCTGTCACTTCTTATTTTCAAGTTTATTTACATGTAGGGGTAGGTGTTTTACTCCTTCCTCCTCCTTCCCTCACAGCCAGCAGCAGCGTGTATGTGCAAGTAGAGAGCACTGCTTCGGCCCCTGGGCTCACTCCTCCCATGGCTCTTGGCCACCAGAGCCCCCCAGTGATGGGCAGCCCAGAGCATGGAGGTGCCCAGTGGGAATGCAAACCAGAGCAGGGCTCCTGGTGTGGAGCAGACCTTTCCCCTGGCAGTACAGTAATACTCTCCATGTCTGCCTAGAAATGCCAGCCCTGCCTGGGAGCCTTTAGTTGCACCAGGAGACACAGGGCAGGTTCCACAGAGGTGGAACACAAGGAACTGCACAGGGTGACCCAGCTCCAGTGAAACTCCAGTGGCATCTCCAGCATCACACGAGGCTGGGAAGGAACAACCAAGGCCTCTGGGAGGGTCAACACCTGATTTGGGCCTCAGCAGCCTGCAAAGATGCTGTGATCTTTTGCAAGAGGATGTGAACTCCCTCCTCAGCTCAGCCGTAGGTCATGGGTACCCTCCTGAACCACTTCCAGAGCAGTGCTGAGCAGCTCCTGCATCCCTCCCCGCATCCCTCCCCACATCCCTCCCCGCCTCCTCCGGCAGCCCCGGCCATGACTCAGCCCCGGCACCACTGCGGTTCCCTGGTGGGCAGAAGAAATCCCTCCTCGTGTTATCTGGTTCCTAAAGCACTTGAGCAGACGGCGAATGTGCAAGCCATTATATCATTCACTTGCTATCGAAAGCTCACACAGTGGCACTTAATTACAGCCCCGGAAGCACAGGCTTCCTTAATAAATCAAAGAAATAAAGTCAGGGATGATGCACTGAACAGAGGGGGTGGGGTGGGGGGAATAAAGAGCTTACAGTTTCCCACTGTGTGTCCCCTTTAGATAACAGATGCTCTCTTCTTAACCTCTCACTTCATCAGATCAACTCCAGCTGTGTTTGGATCAAGTGCACAGCCTGGCCCCTGTCCAGCCTGCCCGCTTCCTGTGCTGGTGCCAGCTCCATCCCTCCGGCCCCAGGGCTGGCTGCACCAGGGTAGCAGGAGGAGGGAGCCCCATTGAGCCAGGCCTGTTTCATTAAGCACATTTCATTCTATTCTGCTTCCAGTGACACAAACTCCTTCACAGGAGCATCCCTGGCATCCCAAAGAGAGCAGAACACCCACCAGCATCCTGGGAGCTGGTCCTGTCACAGGAGCGATGCTCGGGTGATGTCTTCCCTTGCAAGCCCTGTGAGTAGCCCAGGCCGGGTGACAGCCAGGAGATGACACTGAGCAAACAGCGCCTAGAGGCCACAGCTCTGCATCCTCATGGCCATAAATCACAGGAGGAGCCCATGGGACACCCTCTGCTCCCCTCTGGGCCCACACCACTCAGCTCCCTGTTTATTTGCAAGTGTCACCTCCTCCTCCTCCCTGCCGCGGGACCACGGTGATGGATGGGGCTGTAGCAGCATTAAACAGAGATCCTTTACCACAGAGGCTCATCAGCCTGTGCCAGGGCCACGCACGAGCAGCCCCAGTGCTGGGCTCCCCTCACCAACGCTGTACCCACCATCCCTGTACCCCCACTGAATGCTGATGGTACCAGAGGCCACAGAGCCCAGGGCCTCTTACCCGCGTCACAGCCCAAGGACCTCGACAGAGATAAAGCCTTTGAGAAATCCCACTGCTCCTAATCCCCCAATAGCACAGAAATAATGAAGCATTATCTCATCACGCCTTAACCCAGTAATTACCCAGGGGATGGCTTAATAAAGAAGGGACACCCGCCTGCCAAGCACAGCTTAAGCCTCCTGCCCAGTTACACAATCAGGCTGGGCACGGTGGCGGCTCCATCCTTCACACCAGGCAGGAGCTGCCCTGTCCCAAAGTGGCGGCCTGGAGGAGCAGGGATGCCCATGAGAGCTGCGTCCCCAAAACCTCACAGAGCTCATAGGGTCTGTGCATCATCCACCCCTCATCAGCTCCGCTGCTGCCCTGCTGCCTCCTCCCTGCACCCCACATCCTTCCTGCCAGCCCCCCCCCACACACACACACCGTGATGCCTGGGAAGGGACGCAGCAGCAGGACAGGCACAGAGATGGGTTAAACCCCTGCCCAAATCACGAGCAGCTCCAGCAAATCTTAGCCCGGCTCGGAGCGGGACCACGTGCCCTGCTCAGGTAACGGAGCTGCAGCGTGGAAAGTGAGCCGGGCAGAGCGGAGCGCTTGGGTTACAGCGGGAGCAGCGGCTCCGGCAGCTCCCGGGCACCGATATCTGCAGATCTCTTACAAATAAATATCATTGCTCATTATCTGGGCATTAAAGTTACATGCTGGGCGAGATGGGCCCCGAGCTTTCCCTCACTCATCTACAGCGGATGCCAGCACTTCCATTATTCATCTCCCAGGCTGCGGGCTCCCTCCTGCTCCATCACTGCTACCCTGGCCCCGTGGGAGGAGAGGGGACGCTGGAGCAGCACCACATCCCCGCTGTGCTTGTCACACATCGCTCCCCACACAACACCAGAAGCTCTCGGTGCTTGTGTCCACCCCAAGAGCATCGCGCTGGCTGCAGCATCCCGATGTGCTGCAGACCAGGAAGTGCCTGGCAAGGAACGAGCGGGTTTGACTCCCACATCCTGCTGTATCCCAGGCTCCTGCTCCAGCGTGGGGCTGAGCCACGGTAGGATGTGGCCTCACAAGGCCCATGTGCATCAGCATCTCCAGCAGCATCTATCTCCAATGTCCAACGATATTGAGGCACCAGCACAGAGCTGCCCAGCTCATCCTCCCCCTCTGCAGCTGGAGGTACCACAGGATGCATTTGCCCAGCAGAAGCAGCAGCAGAAGCTTCAGGACAGGGATGGATGTGCACCCACCAGCCCTCCCCAGGATGAACATGATGCTTCCTGCAACCCAGGAGTGACCCACATGTGCTTCGCCTCCAGCAGGCTCTAACCACGGTGACGGGTATCGCAGTCAGATGTCTGCTTGCCAAGAGCTAAGCACTGGCCAAGGGTAAGGAGCAAGGATAGAGCCAAACCTCAGGAGACGGGCTCGTCCCACTGCCTACAGCACAAACTCTGATGGATATTGGTTTTATACACAGAAAGTTCCAGCACAGAAAGATTCCCCTCCCCAGATCACACACAGACGGACCAGGGGAGAAGCTGAAACAGCTTTTCCCATTGCCATTCCCCAGGAGGACAAAGGGCCAGCTTTGGGTGGCATGGATGGGTTACTGCCAGGGGCATCCACCCCAGTCCCTGCTCCAAGCATCATGAAATCACCCATGGGAGCCTCGAGGCGCGGTGAGGTGACAGCACCCATCACCTCCCTGGGGCCGCTCCCTCCCCTCGCTTCTCCTTTTTAACACAAGTCACTTTTAGCTTCTCATCACCCCCACCAGGCCCTGCCCATGGCCCCCCACTCCCGACCCCTCCATCCCATCTCACCAGTGATGGGGTGACCCCAGCCCGGTGCCGCGGTCCCCGTTGGATGAGGTGCCAAGGGGGATGTTTTGCTGGTCCCTTGACGTCAGGCAGGGCCACGTCGGGAAATGCATGCGGATTTCGACACCCTCCGGTTCATCAGCTGCTGTTTCAACATCCCTGCAGCAATCCCTCGTGAGGAGCACACCCCGTCACTCCCTCGCAGCCCTCCCTCTGCTCCCTTGGCTTTACCCACAGGAGTATTTGTCATCTCCAAATAAATATGTATTAACCCAACTGCAGGCGTCTGGGGCTTCCCACCCCCTGCTTTCATCCACGCCGATGCCACAGCTCTGCTGAGCCCCAGATGCCAGCAGGCAACAGCTACAGGAGTGTTCCTGCTGCCTCCTGTGAGCCCAGCTTCCCCAGCAGAACACCCTGGTTAGGAGACATCCCAGTGCAAGCAGATGTAGGGGGATGGACGACAAAGAGGTGATGGAAGGAGCCTTCCTCAGGCTTTTCCTCTCAGTAAAGTCATAGAAGGGACAAAGTCCAAAGCCAAGGGCCAGTCTCACTGCACAGACCCTCCCCATCCCTGATACCACTCATATAGAATAAAAACTTTCTGGGCAATGTCTGCCCTGAGGGGAAGCAGGGAGCTGAGACGCAGTGGGGAGACGCTCACGCCAAAGCCATCATGCAGAACAGACACAACGGTCCCTGTCCCGCCTGGGGACAGCCCAAGGCCACCTCACCTTCCTTGAGGCACAAAGCAAAGGGATTTAGGCAGCAAATCCCAGCCTGAGGAACGCTCAGATGCTGCCGCAGACCCAGGGAGCGTTTCAGAGCCTGGCCTCTGCCCCCCCATCCCCTGTCACCGCTGTCACAGCCCCTTCCTCCCTCCCACCCCTTTCAAATTAGCAGCCATCGACCTCCTCCCCTGCAGAGCTGACATTAATCCGGCAAGGTTTGTTTAACAACAGCTCCCATTGATCTGGAGCCGGATCCCTCGGGTCAACACGGGCTTTCGCCAGGGTCTGGAGTGCAGGATCCGGCCCCAGAGCACCCGTCAGGCTGAAAGGGCCGATAGGATCAGATGCTGTCAGTGCTGTGCTGGGACCCATTAGCTTTAATTAGCTGATGATGCTGGAGAGGCCACATAAAACAATGAAGGGGATTGATCCCTCGTGGAACAGTATTGACAGTGGAGCTGCATCTGGGGTCAGTTTGGTGCCGGATGCATCTGTAGGGTCTATAAAACCAAGGCCTCTTTGCTTTTTCTTTGCTTTTTTTTCTCTCTTTCATTTCCCAACCCCATCATGGTAGCCTGCCAGCGTAAAAGCAAGAGCAAAACAATATGAAACAAGCCAAAAGCTGGCTGCAGGGAGCCCTCTCTGATTCCCACTGATGATAAGTGAGGGCACATTTAACCACTTCCACCATCCCTCCCTGCTAAAGTCTCTAATATATATAGCACACACCAAGCACTGAGGCACAAACCTGCTTCCAGGTCAGTGGCATTATCCCCATTTAAAACCAAGACATCAGCTTTCTCCATGCCCTCTGCTCTGACAGGCAGATCCATCCCCTGAGACACCTGCTCTCTGCACGGTGTCACCCATCACACCCAGCGAGGCACCAGGGTGCCATGAGGAACACACTGCTCCAAGGAGGGAACCCCAGACACTGGGATGCTGCAGGGAGCTCTCTGGTTTCCATCTCCCCTGCTGCAGTCATCCATCTGAGCATCCCTGTGTGCTTCCCCATGCTGCAGGGATTTCCCCTGTAGGATTGGGATGCTGACAGCCAAACGCCTTTGTACAGCCCAGGTACCTCCTTGTGTATGAATAAATCCCAGTGAGACAAACCCACAGTCACAGGAGCAAGCACAGCCCCGGCTTGGTGCGGGGAGCATCTCCCCTCCCAGCACCACTGGGGAATCTCCCAGGTTCCCCACCCAGAGCTCCAGCATTTAGCAGACACAGCACCACATCCTGATCGCAATGCAGCCAAAGGATAAAGGTCTGGCCAGCCCAGAGACAGGCCAGGAGCCAAACACTCCCCTGAGCTGTGGGGAGCCCCCACTAAGGGTGCAAAGAGGAAGACGCATATCATATCTCCCTCCGCTGCCTCCCAGCAGGCAGAAAGGCCGAGGACCACACAGAGCATCCCTGACCAAAGCAAAGCATCCCTGACCAAAGCAAAGCATCCCTGATCACAGCAGAGCATCCCTGACCACAGCAGAGCACCCCTGATCACAGCAGAGCATCCCTGGCCACAGCAGAGCATCTCTGATCACTGCAGAGCACCCCTGAACACAGCAGAGCATCCCTGATCCAGCAAAGCATCCCTGACCAAAGCAAAGCATCCCTGATCAAAGCAAAGCATCCCTGATCACAGCAGAGCATCCCTGACGACAGCAGAGCACCCCTGATCACAGCAGAGCATCCCTGGCCACAGCAGAGCATCTCTGATCACTGCAGAGCACCCCTG
>JBCJKH010063286.1:13253-26745 GCA_039877255.1 Loriculus beryllinus
TACAGAGGGAGCAAGGGGAACTCAGCCTGACAACAAGGTTCCTCTTGCCCCTTGCAGTCGCCACTCCATGCTGGAAATTATAACAGCATTCCTACCCCCCCAGCACTAGTGTGTGGGAAACACTCTGGTTTTGCATGACTGCAGATCTCTCTGCCTGACAGCCATGATACCCTGCCAGGGGAGCTCTGTCTGCAGCATCCGGTGCCTTCAGGACCCGTATGTATGCATGGGGCTGGGCAGCACTTTGAATTTCTCCTGGGAGAACAACTTCCATCACTTCAGAAAGAGCCCACAAGAGGATGCACCAATCCAGGTACACAGCTGGTGCTATATGCTGTTTCCTAGCCTAGGAGAGCATCTGCCTAAGGATGAACATATCAGTAGCAGTGCAGTTGCTGCTATGGTTCACGTACTGCAACTTCAGGTGCAAGCAAATCTCAGCTCTATGTGAGCTACCTCCTGCTGCAGCGGGCATGAATGAGGACAGGATCCATGGGGAGAACAGTCATTTTGCACTCCTGCAAATGCTAATGGGTCCATACCCACAGTTACTTCCAGCAGTGCTACGGAAGATTTTAGCTCCCAGCAATGTTCATGTATTATGCTGGAGGCCTGGAGCCCTTCTCTGGAACAAAACAAGTAAACCTGCCCACAGCCTATTGCAAGCTTCCTGTCAGAGGGATGCAGGAAAGCAGTGCCATTCTTTCCTATGTCCCTGCAGAAAAGCATTTTAAACCTTCGCTGCTCTATCAAGGTAGACTCCATTGGAGGAAGCAGAAAGAGAACAGATTGCCGTGGGTAAGCGGTCCCACACCCAGCCCCACTAACAGTCACCAAGGAGCAGTTGTGCTGCACACCAGCTCCAGACAGTGCTTGCCAAGGCTTTCCTGACTCCATCCCTGGAGATGGCCCTGACGCCTGCCTGATAGCATCGTTGGGAAGCAGTGCTCTCCAGGAACATTCCCTCGTGCTGGTGTGCATGAGCTGTCACTTCTCACTCACAGCACAACCCTAATTCCTGCTCTTATTAATGGTGACATCCTTTTTAGTCATTTCCCCCCTCCCGATTTGATCATGTGTAGTCCTTCTTAACCTTTCTGTGCAGATCAATCCTCCCCAGCACTATTAATAAATAAAAGCCTTCTGTTCTCATCAACAAAATGGTCTTTTAACAGTTGCAAGACCAACACAGCAATCACTTGGGAAGAGACCCAAACCAAAACCAGCTGATCCTTGATGTGTTTGAAACATCTCTGCTCCAGTTATTTCCTGCTTTTTGGGAGTAAGCATTTTGTTAAATAGGGGAAAACAGAGACAAAATTAACGGGGAGCACAAGCAGCAGTAGGTATCTGAGAGGGACCTGCAAACCCATCCCAAACATTCACCACACACAGAGTAGCAGCAGGGCTGCAAAAGAAAGCTGGACTTCAGCTAGAAACATCTAAAGCGTGTGAATAAGCTGTTAGAGCTGCAACCTCTCCCTCTGCTTTGATCTGAGGTTACACATCACTCGAGAGTGGGAAATTCAACGGCTTCAAAGAGGGTCAGAGAGTCGGAGGTCTCTGGGTACCACGACAGGTAAAGGGTTTATTCCGCTTGGAGAGAGCAGGAGATTGAGGAGGCTGTCCTCATGCAAATCCAAGGGCTAGAAACTGCTGCCAGGCTAAGGATATGTATTTCACCTTCCTCATCTTCACATAAGATAGCCACAGAGCCCTTAGGAAGCGCCGGCTTCCGTCTTTGTGGCGCTTGCATCTTGGAAATGTTTTTGTAAGTGCTGTTAGTTTTGAAGGTGAAATTCTGCTTGTTCTGAGTTCTGGCCATGGAATGCAAGCATAGAGAATCAGATCTTATAGGAACAGAGATGAGCATAGCTGGAACATCATGTGCTTTACTGACTGAAAATGCTTGGTATGAGGAAACAAAGCCACATTTCTATTCTCATTTTCCTTGGCTCTCAGCTTTACAGAGCCCTAAAAAGTACTGCATTATAACTACAGGAGCTGCAATCTGCCTGCGACTGATTGAAGAATGGCAATATCACTCCAGTGTGATGAATCTCCCACGGGTGTTACTTCTAAGAGGGCTTTCCTAAATTGATTGCCAATAAGCACATGTATTTGTCTGCCTCTTTTCCCTGTCCTCAGAATGCTGCCATAATAAAATAATAGTAATATAGAAAGGAAATGGAAAAAGTGAGGTGGCATTTCCGAGCACCCAAGGCTTGCAGAAATGCACAGCCCAGCAGCAGGAGCTCTGCCTTCATGGGGCTGCATGCCAAGGAAACCCAGAAATGTTACCTGGGTACTAAAAAACACCATAGAAAAGAGCACAGGAAGAATGCTGTATTACGAAGAAATTCCATTTTTCTCTCTCATGGGACTTATATAAACCAAAGCAATTTAATAATATTAGATGTGAGAGGGCTTCTGGAATTAGATTTTCACTACAGCAGTGGAAAACATCTAATACATATCTATGAGGTCCAACAGTCTGGGGATTACTACGAAATACCCCCAAATTCAGTGTACAAATCCTGATGTACAGAGAACTGAGCCAGTGACATCTTACACAGGGCAATGCTAAGACACATATTTGGGTGAATGCTGTTACTCTGTGTAGTGCCAACCTTTGTGCTGGAGCCTGGCATAGCAGGAGATAGTGCAGAGCCTTGGGCAGGGTTTAAAACCAGGGCATAAGCACCTACAAGATCAGTAATATAAATGGAAATGTTTTTTCCTTCTTTTGGCTGAAGCACAGACACAATATAAATCAGTCAAGTCACGCATACTACAGCCCTAGTAACTTCCTAACTCATTTGGGAAATCATGCTAGCCACGCTGTGGAACTGCATTCATAATCTCCTACATCATGTGCCTCTATTAGGAATCTTATCCATGACAATAGCAGAACCAGAACAAATGGCCAGGTTGGGAAAGCTATGCCAAGCTTGTGAGACTATGGGCTACTGTAAGAGATGGGGACCACAAAGCAGGTATTTTGCTGACACAAATGGATAATAGATATCACCCAAAGATATCCAAAGAAAGGGATGCAAAGGGGGAGCAAGAGATTTGGAATAAAGAAAATGGTGGAGGAAAGCTACAAACTTCCAAGTCTAACCTAAGCAAATTTGGCAATGGAGGTGTTTGTGTCCTTAGCACTTGCTGGCATCCAGCTCAGGCTGTAACCTGTATTCCACCAAAGTTTATCCTCATCGCTCACTTCTTTAGGTGTCATGATTATTTGACAGAGCCTACAATATGTTAATTGTCTTTCTAACTCACAGTGAATCTAGGCTCAGTTGAATTAGCTCTTTGTGTAACACAACTGTGTTTCCACTGTTCTGCTTTCGGGTTCCTCTTTACCCTCTCCCCATTGCTGACGAAGAAAACCAAACTGAATTTGCAACCCAAACTAGGTTTCAGTGGGAGAAGGAAGTTTTTAAATGGCCTGAGCAACCGCATTTGTACTAAGTGAACTAATGTATCCAGCAGCATCAGTCTATGCAAACGTAACCATGAAATAGTTATCCTTCTCTAGTCAAAAAGGTATTCAAGGAAAAAGAGATCAACGAACTGTCTCATTATACAGCATAAAACATGCCTGAAAGGAGCCTTCACCCCAAAGGCCCTTCGTCATAAACAGAAGAGGCATCCTCTGTATCAGATCCATGCGATAAATCCAATGTTTTATCATTCTTTCTAGGTTTGTTGCTTCAAATACTGTTATTTTACTCTACTTAAAACCTTTATCCCTCCCTCCTCTAAGGGAATGAGGGACTAAGGCACAACATTAAGCATGCACAGCGAGCAGCCGCATTCTCTTGGAGGCCCACCGTGGCTCTGAACAAATTGCTTGTGTCTCCTGGACTTCAATAACTCTTTCTACATATTGCCTCTGGTCTACTGACAGCATCTCCTTCCCCATGGACTTTATGCCACACAGACAAACTCAAGCAAGTTTATATATATATATAAAAGCTATGCTGTCAGCCTCCCCTCTGGGATCATTTAGGACCCTGACCATGAATCCAGCAGAAATGGCTCCCAGTTCTACTTCCACAGCAGACAACACCTCTTCATCCCTCAAGGGATAGGTGAAAGAGAAATAAACATGTACAGAGAGGTTAAAACAGCACCAGCAGTAATGTCAAGGACAAGGCTGAGGCAAACTCAAGGTAAACAGGAATAGCTTTTCACAGACTCAATATCCACCCCTTTACAAAGCAACAGATGATCCCTTTCTCATTTATGCCTAGCTGTAAATATTTCATTGACTCTTCTCTCACTGCTGAGTAGCTTTAATGGCATTTGCTTCAGCAAAGGCCTGGGTTGCTGTAAATCAAGGATTGTTTTAGGCTACTCACCATGGTCATGGGCAAAAACAAACAAGTTAAGTCCTGTCAGCTTCTGAGCCAAGTCATCATAGCGGCCGCAGTGCTCCCCAGCGCCGTGAGCGATGAACACAAGGGCCCTAAATGGAGCATTAAGGTATAAATCATTAACTTGGCAATCAACCCACAAAGGCTTGCAGAGCTGCAAGAAAACCCAGCACATTCAATCCAGCGACAGCATTCAGACATCAGCAAATACAAGGCAAGTACATAATGGCTGAGGGGGGTTTGAACAGAGGGGGAGATGATTGACATCCTGATCTACCATTGACCTGGTCCTCACCAGGTGGTAGCAGGACAGACCACATGGAAATCAGCTCCTCATGGGACATTCAGGCTCTTTCCCATTTGCCCCCATGGTTTGCTGCACGCTGAAGATGCAGATGGGCATCAGCATCAATCCTTGAGCTTGGATAACTCCATCCTGGGCTTCAGGTGTCTACACTGCTCCTACAGTGTAAGCGTGGCCATTGATTTCTTTGCGGATAGGTATTTCCCTGTGGTTTCAAATACAAATACTGTCCTTAACTTTATAACCTGCAATGGTATCTGATGCTACAAGGCACTCTAAAAGACAGAATTTCAACTAAAGCAGAGAAAACTTTGGTTGGAGTTTGGAATTTTGTCTTTGGAACCCAATTCTGGTGATTTTACCATTCGAGTTCCTGCCCTAAAGCAGTTTATTCTCTTTGATGATTAAAGGTGACTCTTGCACACCATGACTCCAGACAGGGATCACACAAACAGGCTCATAGTCTCCTCCTTTTGATAAACACACAAATACTTTGAATCTTCAAAGATTGAGCTTTACCAACGATACTTTACTTTTACTGGAATGGCATCAAGTGCGAGTGGCTGAAGTTGAAGGAACTTTCCCAGTGTTTTTCCCGGGCACTGTTTGTATAGGATTAGACCAGCAGAAGCAGCACTGAAGTTACAGGAGTTTACTGAATTCCATAGGTGGCTATTTACAACCCAGCTTTAGCAGCAGAAATGTGACTTACTGGTTTAAAAGTCCCATCTGTCACTGCAACATCAGCAACCACAAAACAGTTCGAAGGCTCCAAATCGGACGTTTTCAGTACATTAACAGTGAAATACTAAATGAACTGACAACATTAATGACAGCAGTTTACAGCTAGTGAGTTCCCCAACTTTATTGTGACTGAGGTTTTGAACGCCTTCTTAGACGGTGTATTCACTGCAATAAACTGCTTTCTTCTTAACATAGTTAAACTTAAAGAAGGTGTTGGATGATGAAGAAAGTCCTCCTCTAAGTCTTTGACTAGTGCCTGCTTCAAAGTATTTGCTCACACTAGACAACTTGAAAGAGTATCCATCAGAACCAGAAGGAGTTTGCAGAGCATGCTGCAAACACAACAGCAGCCCTGCAAAGATGCTCTGGTATCTGTCTAATGCTAATTAGTGGGGGTGAAGTTAGGTCATGTAGTACATTGAACTTGCTATGCCTTACAAACACTCTGTAGTATCACTGAGGGTTCAAAAAGCCAGTGTGGAGGAGTCTGTTCTTCCTGTGCCATTCCCTGGTCAATAGATTTGTCAAGTTATCAATGCACTTTGCCAGACAGGCTGCAGTGTCTATTATTACAGCTCCACATACTGAAGAAATGGAGATGCTGCTCCTTCCACAGCAAAGAATATGAACTTTCTGCAGCAGAAGCATCACAGCTTTATGTGTCCCACCTCTCCCAGATGCAGGTAACCCTGCAGAGACACCACAGCCAGTGCTGGAAGGGTGAGCTTTTATCCTACAGACACCCCTGAAAACCAGAGGCACCATCCATTCTGCCTCCACCTACACGGAGTGACCTTGTACCTCAGCCCTGGTCCTGGGTCACCTAAAGAGACATCACAGGCCCCCAGTGGCAGATGTGCCAGACACTGAGAAGCACAGCAGCCAGGTTGTTAAACTAAGGCTCAGAAACTACAGCAATGTGAGAGAAGGCTCCTGTGCACCCATCACGTTGATATCCAACAGACTCAGCCAGGCAAAGTCTCTCTGCGCGTAGATCCTATTACCTGGCTCTTGACAGCTTCCCTGCTCGGTGTCTTACTAAAGCCCTCAGTTGCTCTTTAGAGGACCCATGTTTTTGTCTGCTGACTAGGCACAGAGATTAAGGCACAGCCCGGCTGACTGAATACAGCCCTTAATTTCACAAAGAAACATTATTTGAACGCATGCACTGAAATACATCAAGTGAATGAAACCTAAAAGGAAGCTGGCAAAGAGGTCTCTGCCAGGAAATTCTTGCTGTTATTTCATTCCCTCTGACAGCAAAGCCCTACTTTTGCTTTCATTCCCACTGCTGCAGCACCATGACTTTGCCTGACAGCATCCTGCTAGATGCTCAGAGCCCTCCTCTCCCTGGGAAGCCAGTGGGAATAGAAACAACCTCAGTGCTCCAGAGGGGCAAGGTGTTCGTGTAACCTCTCCTCTAGCAGAACTGCAGGTGACACAGAACTCAGCCTTTGGACACCACAGGGGAGATGCTTGGGTTATTATTTGTCTGCAGAACACTTGAATAAGATTTCTGGGACTGTTTGTGCCTTAAGAGCCCCATGTCAGAGACTGTCAAGAAGATTTAGATGCTTCTGGAAGTTTTGCCCTATGAACAGTCAGAACCAAGGAGGAAAATCTCCAAGCTGTTATGCTGCAACAGAAGGAGCTCGTTTTGTTGTTCAGTGAAAACATCTACACAGCTCTTCAGCCCCTTTCGAGTCTGAGCACAGGGGCCATGCATTAAACACAAAAGCTTGGAAAATTGAAACGAGTGTGAGTAGCATCTGAGTGAGGATTGAAGGATTCGGTTCTTTCACCTGATCTCCATTTGCAGTTACAGAACAAGTTTGGATTTAGCAAATAGCACCTGAAGGGAGTATAACAAATACAGGGCTCATCAGATTCTCACTAGCAAGCCGGCAGGAAAGCACAAGGAGCGATGAGATGACTGACAGCCGATCTTCACTGTATGGAAACACTTCTGCAGACACCCCTTTGCTCTCAATGGCAGCCTGCTCCTTCCTACTGCGATGGCTGGGACAGCATCAGAGTCTGCTTTCAACAAAGTCAGGTGAATTAATCCAGACTCCCTTCAGGCTTTAGGATGCTGCAGGCCTGCAGTGCCTCTGTGCACGACCTCAGTGTTTAAACAAGGTTTGGGTATTGGCCATACAGCAAATTGATCGTGGGGAGAAATCTCTTCACCTCCAGCTCTTGCAATTGCACTCATGAAATCCTTGGAAACGAGTCCATCTGCAGTAGAAAACATCACACGGAGCCCTCAGAGCTTCCTGGTGGAGACTGACCTGTGCCTGAACCCAAACTAACTCCCGTCTCTCCAACCACATGCCAGGAAATGGGATGCATCTTTGGAAGCTTCAGCTGGCTTTAGCTGGTGGAACTGTAGATCCTGAACATCTCAATACAGCACTGTGGTATACTTCATCATACCACAGCATGTGCCAGTGTGTGTCTCCACCCAAAGCCAGGGTGTGAGCTGAGCGTGAGTAAGCATCCATGTGCTTGCTCCCACCTAACTAGCACAATAGCAACTGTGGTTATTAAAGGAAACCGGTTTAGGGACTGCTGTTTACAGAGGCAACAGGCAGTTTTCACACATCCCGCCCTTCCCATAGCCTTCACCACCTCCTCCTCCTCCCTCCCTGCCACAGGTTTCTGCCTTCAGGTACTGCTCGGCTTGGGAAACCAATGCTGCTACTTATTACAAGAAAACAGGGCAATATTTGTCTTCAGTGTTCAAGTCAGCTTCTGGCTGCGTCTACTTATCTCCCATTAGGAAGCGATGGCATATAGAATCATAGAATGAGAATGGTTTGTGTTGGAAGGGACCTCAAAGCTCATCCAGCTGGCCAGAAACACAGCTCAGGATTGGCTCCTGCTGGGCACAAAGCCCATGTTCTTGGTTTGTTTTCAACAAAAATCATGTTGCAACTGAACTAAATGAGAAAGTTGGTGAGCAGGATGGTACGATTTCAACATCTCGTTGTGTCCTCTCTGGAGATCAAGCACTTCTCTGGGACCCAGTAGATGGCCTTTGATTGACAGAAAATAACTCAAAACACTGGGACTAGACTGAAGAACTGAAGACAACCTTCTTATGGCTGCACATACAAAAAATGCAGTCTTTTCTACCCTATTCAAAAGCATCTCTCTTCAGAACCATATTTAAGTACTTGCTTAACCTCAGGGAACTTTCTTCAACCCATGAAAAGTGAGTAGGACTTACAAAGTACTAGAAGAAAGTTAGAAAAGGATTTGTAAATGCTGTCCTGGGTAAGGACTGAATTAATCACACATGGAAGTGATTTCCTCAATCCAGCCCTTGCAACTGAAGATAACACCGTGTTATTCTATGTAAGACAACCGTGCTTTTCATTTGGTGTTATGTCTGCTGTTACCACAACCAGATCAGCTCTAACCAAGAACATCTGACTTGAGCACATTTCAATACTTGACACTAAATTCCTAAAGCAACTGGCAGGAAAGCTCCAGGTTAGTGAGGTGCCAGGAAAATGAGTGCCTCACTGGAAGGACCACATCTTGGTGTGCTGTTCGAGCTGATGCTGGCATCAGCCTGAGTCATCGAACCACAGTGAACAATTAACCTTTACTTCTCAGGAACATTTCACTGGGGGCATCTTTGGACAAGCAACTGGATAGCTGCTCACAGCCCTTTTTGACTTCTTACAAGTGTCATGCCATGTGTGTATATTTTGCTTTCCAAGCATATTATAATGGAAAATCAATCAAAGGTATGCATTCATGTGTCAGCTGGGTTAGTGTCCTCACTGTTGCTGATCTTTCACATAATAAGATGGTGTAGTAAATGGCTTGTAATGTTGTTGAGCTTTAGCTGTCATTCCCATTTTCTATCTTTGGTATTTGGTTAAGGATTACACTTATTATTATAATTAATAATAATAATAATAATAATTCAGCTAATAATTTCCAAGAACATAAAGAAGAATTAATGGCTTTGTTCAATACTGGTAACCATTCCTCTGGAGGGCTCCTGAGCCTCTTGCTTTGGGTGTAAGACCTAAAGATTGGAAGAGGGATGTCTCTATCTGCTTTTTGAGTCAGCTTTTGCACTCTTTTTCTCCTTCCTGAGGTGGTTTGTAACCCAAAGCCACCCTGACAAAACCTGGCCATGGGCAGGGGTTACAAACAGTTGAAGCAAATGCTCTCATGTTGTGCGTGCTCCTGACCTATGCAGTGATCCAAGAATTCAGCCTAGCAATACTGCTTAGACAGGAAGATTTGTGGTGGGCCAGGTGTGTCCCTTTGGCCATCCTTCAGTCTCCAGGAAATGTTATGTTCTCCTAAAGGTCCTTCTGACTTTGCTCCCAATTCCAAGCCATGTTTCAAGGAGGCTTTGCTTGTTCTCCTGCTCTGTTTCTTGGAGAAATGCATTCTTAGCCTCTGCTCTACTGGCCCATTGCTTTGCCGTGTCGGTCCATGATCTGGGTAGCCGCCCATCTAAAGGGCTACTGTCAGCTTAAGCAACATCCTGCTGCCTGACACCATAAAGGCTTGGGGCTCAGCCTTAAAATCTGTGCTTGCTTCTGTAAGCAACCCTCTTGCAACATGTCTGCAAGCCTGGTCTCATCGTACACCTCATAATCACACTCCCCCAGCAGCACAGAGTTAGGAGGACACTTGAGAACCAGCATGACTTCAGGAGGAGTAGCACAGGGAAGTTATTCAGCAACACCAGAAAGTGAAGGCATCATAAATCAATGGGGCAGGGACAGAGCTGGTAATACAGATATATTTCAAACCAAAAAGTTCAACAGGATCTAGCTAGAGCCAGCACAAACCACTGTGGAAAAACAGCTTACACTGATTTATTGTGGCTCTTCAGAAAGCAAACCCTTGCTGAGAATAACTCACGAGGGGTCTAATACAGGGAACAGAGATGAAGGAAACTTCAGGTGGGGGTGGGAGGGAAGGAATTATTGGAACCTTGCAACCGCATAGCTCTGGACAAATCTCTACAGGGCTAACATTTGAGAGCAGCTGTATTTTGTTTCAAGGAAGCTTTGAAGTAGTATTTTAGGGGACACAAGGCTGAGATCAGAGGTGAAATGCATGGTGTGCAGCTTAAAATTCATGGGCCGGATCTTCCCACCTCTTTCTTGGTTAAAACTGAAGAGAGGAGATTCTAGGGTTACATGGACCACCTTGGGGAGACACTCCTCCACTTTGATATAAGAGATGGGATTTTCCTTGGCAGACCTGATTGCCAGAGCTGCTGCTCTACAAGGCAGCACTCTGGAGACACGGGCAGCTCAGGGGCTGCTGCTGTGATTTCCTCTTGCTGCTGCCCTTTTACAGAGCACAGGCATCCTTGAAAGAAGAACTGTGATTCCTGTTTCCAAAGAGGCAAGGTACAGGCATTGCTGCACACACAGGACTGAGGAAGGGATGCTTTGGGGGAGCCCAGCAGAACTGGCTGGAAGCAAGTCTGGAAATGGGCAGTTCTGTTCTCTGCTCTGCTTCAGCCGTTCCTTAGTACAAGTGCTATAAAAGACCATAAACCAGAGGTCACATCTCCCAAGGGGAGCTAGAAGTATGAAAGCACAAAGAATTCTTTCCAAGAAGACTGTGCAAAGCGTTATTGAAGGAGAAAACAGCTGCAACATTCAAGTCTATCGAAAATCACAGCCAACATTTTTAGGTTGGCTTTAAGCTGTGGAGGAAGGATGCTCAAAAAAGCAATTGGGGGTGTTGGTTGCTGAGAAGCTCAACATGACCCAGTAATGTGTGCTTGCAGCCCAGAAACCAGCCGTGCAACCAAAGTGCTGTGATCAGGCATTATTGCCTTACGTGGGCAAACCTTCACTAGCTGGGGAAGGAGCTGTGAATAGGTAAGGAGCAAGAATGGGGCTGACACCTTACCTGGTTTCGAAACTCGGGATAGCGTGAGATTATTACTTTTTAATACAGCACTGACTGTGCAATTCCCAATTGTATGGCAATGGTTTAAAGCAAAACATAAAACTCTAGTTCCCTGGAATACTTGGACCTGGTAGGCAATTCCAGGCAATTCCACCCATCATGTGGAGCTCTTGATTACTTCCTGCACTGACTCAATTACCCCTCCTCACTTTAACCAGCCTGAGCCAATTTTGTCTGTGTTGGCAGAGATCTTAATTGCCCATCCTTAACAAACTGAGGAACTCAGGAGAAGTTCAGCTGTCACAGATAACATCAGCTGATGTTTTTCCCCGTGATTTTCCACAAGCCAGGGTGGAATTACCCCAGGAACTCAGAGGCAGAACGGCAAGGATTGATTTCTTAATCATAAAGCGCTTGATGTATATTTCAGCATGCTTTGAAATTAAGCACATTAGTTTCTAATGAATAATCCTATCTTGGCACATCCCAGAGCTGCGCTTCAGCCCTGCCCAGCTATGAGAGGAGTCTTTGCAGCGAGAGGCTTTACTGGCTCTGTCAAAATCAATCTCAGCAGCTCCTCCTCTGGGAAATCAGGAATGTCACTGGCAAAGCGTTTGCCAAGGCTTGGAGCATGTTCCAATTAATTTAATATTCCACGTTTGCTGAGGACCTGAGGTGGGAGAGAAAGTTGAATGTAAGCAGTTAAATGTGAGACACAGGGATCCTGCTAAGGCGGTGATGGCTGCCACGTGTGCTTTAAAGGCTGAAATGTTTATTCATGTTTTGAAGCAAAGCAGCTTTGAACCGAGGCTGATACGCAATGGTTTACCTACAGATGACTTAGAAGTTAACCAATACATAGAGATTTCAGCATACACCTGCCCAAGGCAGGTTTCTGTTATCTCTTGGCCACACTGAGCTCTCCAAAGACTCCAGTTACAGCAGGCTTGCTTCCTAAAGCATTCCTTCATTTCCAACACCGAGGCACCTTCACCTCTGGCAGGGGGGGGCTGCCATGCTAATGAGAGTAAGAAACTCACTGCCATGAGTTTTAAACACTGTCTTGTTGGTTTGCTCTCAAAAAGGATTAGATGAATAGCTTTATACTCCAAAAGTTGAATGGGGACCTGACCAGCTTGGGTTGCAAGGATTAAAATAAGGATGAGTGGTAGCAATAAAATAAGAGAGCACTTAGTTCAATACATCCTTGGCTGCAATCACTGTAGGTAGAGGCAAAGAAAGCTAAAGGCATGTGGGATGCCTTTTCTGCAGAAAAGCTTAAAATAGAAGAGGAAATCAATACTCATTTACAGTATCTGGCAGTCACTGAACCAAAACATACATGTACACCTACAGCAGAGCAGAAATAACAACATTTATTTAAACCACAAGCTGTTATTCTGCTGCAGGAACGCTGGGTTTTATGTGGAGCGCTTCACCAGGAGCTGAGGAGAGCCACGTATTTCTGACCCTATTGAAACAGCCTCAGCAATAGCAAGAGCAAATACATTCAATATCACCGTTATTAACCCTTCCTTTGCCAGCCTGGCTCCGACTCCTCCAATTGCAGAGTCAGAAGTGATGCCTGAGCCAGCAGCAGGGATGTGGTTCTGTCTTTCTTCCCAAGTTTCTCTTCTGCCAACTTACAAGACACCATTTGTTGGATCAAAGCAAGGGGTGCATCTGTCACAGCCTGTGATGGGAACGGGACAACCTTCATCAAAGCAACACCAGGGCCACTCACAGCATCAGGGACACAGAGCTCCCAGATGGGGATTGAACCATTGCACGTGCCTGGGAGCTGGTGGGTGCATGGGGCAGCAGAGGTTTCATTGCTGCCTGCAGAGCATCAGGGTAGTTTGCACAAGGGCAGGCTGGAAAGTGCCCTGGGCTTAGCAAAAGCTAAACAAGCCTTGATGCTACATTCAGCTGTGCTGAGGGATCTGACCATTGCTCCTAAAGCAGCAGAACACGCACAGCGGGAAGCAAACCTTTGATGGTCAGAACCTTTAAATGACACTTTAAAAGAGAGATATGCACCTATGTGTGAGAATGAGACTGTGCTTCATAAGATCCCAGACTGGTCTGGGTTGGAAGGGATCTTAAAGCTCATCCAGTTCCAACCCCTACCACAGGCAGAGACGCCTTCCAC
>JBCJKH010063286.1:26845-40205 GCA_039877255.1 Loriculus beryllinus
CTTAAAGCAATCTCTGGCTGCTCTCACAGCCAAACATCTGCTGACCCAAACAGCATTCCAGGCGTGTTACACCTCCCAGCTCCACAGCAACACACAGGGACAGTGGGGAAGAACGGAGAGAGCTATTTCTCAGGCATTTACATTTGGTTTTAATAGTCAAGGAGCCTTTTGGATGCCTGGGTGGCATCCACACTTTTGCCCTGGGGAAAAAAAGGCGGCTTGGGCTCCATGCTGACATCTTCTGGGAGGCAAACACTGCTGGGAAAATGAAGGCTTCCTCTTCTCTTGGACTCTGCTAACACCCTACTTGTCTTCAAGTGAAGCTAACAGCTAAAGCATGCAATGCAGAGGAAAGTCTTGCAGTGGGGATATGGGAAAAGTAATTACAACATATAGGTCCCTCTCCCCCCTTTGAATCCATCCCTCTGCTTTTCAGCATCACAACACAGAAGCTGAAATACATTTTAAGGCACAGTCCCCTGCGTCTGCTTCACCGACTTCTAGCAGTCTTGGAATGGCAATCCATGGGATCACAGAGAATCCTGCTCCCCTGGTGACTCCTATTTAATTTTCCTCTGGCTCCTCAAGCAGGAGACTGGCTGCTGCTTTTGCCGACTGCTGGCACCATCTGCAGGCCCTGCAAGTGAGGGAAGATGAAGCACTTGGGTGAGTTTCTCACTCTTCAATTCCAGTCTTACTGCCAGTCAAAGTGGGGACGAGACAGATTGCCACGGGATGTGGAGGGGTGAGTTTGGCAAGGGCCCTAGGATCTGCACATCAGTGCCTGAAGAAAATCCATGGCAACATATTCAGGGGAAGCAGTATGTTGTCACATGGCTCATTCAGATTAAATGATGTGCTTCACATATGGATTAGACCAGGGTTATGTACACCTCTGAAAATGTTGTTCTCTCTTCCTAAGAGGTTATTTTTGTTTAAGAGGGAGATGGAGTGTAACTCATTCTGGAACACTGCCTATGTCATCTGTTGCAAAAAACAACAATAACAACAACAAAAAAGGCTTAAAACTTGGCTATAAACCCCCATCCGTGTGTCTGCTTTCCCAACTGGACTGTTTGTGTTGCATTTAAGAGCTCTTTACGTTCAGATTGCAACAGAACGAGTGCTGAAGAATATAGTAGTGCCTTGTGAGCCAGCCAACCTGGTACTTCATATACTCACCCCTGACTTGGTTCTATAGGATCCATCCTTTGACATAATCTGCATTGCTCTGGTGGATGGTACTTGTAAGAGCATTGTCTTTTGGCAGCATCTCTGGTGGGGTCCTCTCTATAAAGGCAGGGAAAGCTTCATTATGAGTAGTGGGAACAGAGCACAGTTTAAAAACACTTTGCATGCATAAATTATAGCATTGTAAGTAAAATTCCAGACATTTTATGTGTGTGTGTGTATGTATATATATATATACATACACATGTAAAAAGGTAATAAAAACTAATTAGGGTAAGTACCCCTTGCCAGAATGGGGAAGGATTCTGGCTACATTTCAATAGGATTTGGTTGTCCACTTCCCCTAAACTCATCCTGGCCTTGTGTGTCTGCACAAAGCAGAACAACTGAAGATGATAGATGGTCAGTGCAGCCTGCCACATCTTGGTCTCCTTGCTGAGGCCTGGTTTAGATATGAAACTGGCTGAATGATGAGGACTGAGAGCAACAACTTGTTGTATGTGAACCCAGCTGAACGCTAACTCTCTCCCTTCATTACAGAGGCATAGTTGAGACAGCTGTCTACAGAGGATATGCTTTCTTACCCATCAAAAGCTACTCAGACCATATTAAACCAAATTAAGATCAGATTACTAATAGTTCTAAACATTTGCCTTTATTCAACTTATTCTCATATGAGAATCCATATTTTCCAACAGAGCTGATGCAGGATGTCACTAAGGTCTTTAGCCCTTACCTGAATGGTGGCTGATAGGAACCTTGCCCTCTGTGGCAATGAATATGCTACTCACAGCTTTTGGCTAATGGAAGAGTCTAGCTTGGCACAAGTGGTTCTCATAAGCTTTGTCTGCACTGGGGCTTGAGGAAGTCCAATGCTTAGCTTTTGAGATCTGAAAGACATGGAGCTGAGTTAACATCAGTGATGTCTCTCACCTCTGTTGCCACGTTGTACCAAAAAGATTTCTTTCCTTGCTGTTTAGGCAGGAGGTAAAGGGCATTATAGAGAATAAAGATATTATTTCCTCCTGCAGTTTGTACTATGTTTCTCACTGTATACAAAAACTACCCCAGCTCCACTGGGTCAATGCCTTCTGGTCAACCCATTCCCTTTAGAAAGAAACACAAAGGACCTACCCTATGGAAGTTTGATATCCTCCCAGGGAATATCCTTTGTGGTACCAGATAGACCCTTTCTGATCTCATCTTTATTAAGATCCAGATGCTGCCTTACATCAAGAGCAGGGCTGTTGTGGGACTGCAGGAAGAGTGAAGAATGAACAGATTTTTCTCACTGTAAAGCCTCTCCTCTAGCCCAGGATCTCAGCCTGTGGTCACAAAGACACTCTTGATACCTCTTGTGGTTTTCCACAGTTCCAGCCACCTGTTATTTGCTCCCCTCCTGTGGAAGGGCAACCACAGTAGTTTAATCTCTCATATAACAACAGGACAAGCATTAAGCTTGTTATTCAAGGTGAAACCCAGTTCCTTGCCTCGTTCATTCTAGGCAATCATAATAAACAGGAAACGCTGCTGCTTGGACTCCCTGCTGAGGACTGGCAATTTCCTGGCAGCCACTGTCTCAAAACACACACAGGTGTTCCAAAGACCCAAGGAACCAGCAGATCTTTCCTTTATTGCAGGAAAGACCTGAAGACCTCAGTAACAACTGTGCCATCAGCAAGCAGATGGCTCCGTATGACAGTCTCCCTCAGCAGTCACTAGGAGAGTTGCATGTTTGGCCATCTAAGCTTTGCTTTTCTGTTTGCCACCAATCAAGTTGTCTCTCTCAAATCAAAAGGGAGGAGAGCACGGCTGTAGAGACAATGTGTTCACAAAACAAAGTTCTATACAGCTCCTGATTGGCACCAGGACCCAGCCAGGCTTTGGGTGTGTGTGAATCTACAACCATGACAAGACCAAGAGACAATGTGGGTTCTCCATCACAAAGGCTTGCTCTGCCTTACCCTGAACATGCGAGACATCACTGAATGTACAGAAGCAGGCAGTTCAGTGTCCTCTCCTCCAGCTCAAATTGGTGCTGGTGGTGTAAACCTTTCCAGTGCCTCTGACACAGGAATATTCTGGGTTGGAACAGAAATGGGGAGGAAGAGTTAAAGAGCACTCCTAGAGAAGCAGCTGAGAACTGAGGAGTCATGACATCCAAGACAAGCTTTTCAGTGTGGGTTGTTCTCCAGTTTGCCATCAGAGAACAAAGCTTGGGGATAATGACAGAGCAGGAGCAAAGGTGCTGCTATACCTCCCATCAGCATCTGCTGCTGCTGAGTAATTTCTTCACAGAGCAGCATATGTTGCCGCAGCTGCTGGATCACAAAGTCCTTCTGGCACAATAGATTCTGCTTGTACAATGTATTTACCTGCAACTCTGTGTTGCCAGGCTCATGGGCTCTGGTGAGGAGCCTTAGCACTTCCTGCTGATCCTCACTGGTGATTTGTCTGGGGAAAAACACCTCCATCTGGGCAGCTTTTTACTTGCCATTTGCCATGTGCTGCTCCAGCTCTGTCTGTAAAAGGTAGACAGGGGCTTGTCAAGACAGCTCCTTGGGATAACAGAGGCATCTGAGCAGTTCTCTGCTGTGTCTTTCACACTGAGAATAACTTAACATCTACAGAAAGTATTTTGCTTATTCTAGTAGCAGCCACCATGTTTCAGGCATGGCAAATATATCCAGATGCACAGTGCTAGCCTAGAGGAACTCACAAACATTAACATTAGTTACCAAAACAACCAGTGAATGACAAACCCTCAAAACATTCCTGAAAGGGGAAATGGGAAGAATCAGTTCTCTTACAGGTGCACAAGCCCAGTGAGTGTTTTTTCCTCATCCTAAAACACACAGGGACAGAGGCAGGATGCAAACATCGATGTTTCCTTGCTGCTTCCTTCAGCAGCCCAATGTATTTAGGAGTCCAGCTGCAATGCAGGTGCTCCACTGCTTTTGTGGTGCTAGCCCAAAACCACAAGAACCTCTCTGAGTTTATTCTGCTGCCCTCAATACCCACTGGGCAGAGGTCAGACTTGCCACTATAAGGGCACCTTCACCTCCACACCTTCAGGGCCAGAGTCTTGCACTGTTCTTCCAGCAGCAGATTCATCTCTCCTCTTGCTACTCTAACTTTGTGAGGTTCAGATAAACCTAGGATATCCATTTCCCTTGTCTTCTTCCTCTGTGTTTTAATCTTCCTCCTCTTTGGCTGCCTTATCATGCTTGCAGGGACCCTGAGCCTTCACCTGTTCCCAGTTGCCAGCTAAAAAAGGAACTCCTGGGACATGGTGACATAACTAATGATGCATGCATAGCCCTTCCATTGTATCTGTCCAACTTCTTGTGTGACAGTGGCAGAACTGATAAGTCCAGGCTGCTCTGGAGCTGTACAAACCATACAGAAGAACGCAATTAACCTTCCTCTGTTTGGAAGTCAATAAAGCAGGCCTTGTGTGTGACATTTCCGTGGCAAGAACAGTGCTTTTCTCCACCTTATCACAAGTTGTTGCCCATTCACATGCGCTTGTCGAATATCTTGATGTTCTGAAGGCCTTTTTAACTACAAATGACCTAAATCCTAAGGGACTGTAAAATTTACAGAGACATTAGGGTAGTGGTGCATGCTGACATGCAGTCATGCATCTGGATGGAAACTACTTCACAAACACAGACTGACTAGACCACAGAAGGACCGACAATCCCAATCTGCTGCCATCCAGTTTTTCCATTAAATCCAACACAAATCCAGAATAAGGGCCAAATAGAGGACAAATCTACCATTTATACTTTTAGTCTTGAGCTTAAACTTGATGCTAGAGGTAGCTGGTTGCCTTATGGAACTACACCAGGCAATAGTAGTAAAGCAATATGTGCAGGCTACAGTCTCCTCACAAGCACCAGGAAGGGATTATGGATGTGTTTCTCAATAGCAGAAGTTACCTGTTGCAAATATAGCACCTTAATCTAAAGCTCAGGGCAGCATGGACTTAATCTAAGTGTGTGTGTGCCCACAGGGAAAAGAGAGATCCACAAAGAGTGAAAACTCAGTGGCAAGTCATTGTTCATCTTTGTTCACCCCACAAGCCTCTCTATGTTATTCCTCCCTTCTGCAGCCCCTCTGTTCCTCTTCCATGCGCAGCATCCCCACTGGGACATTCCCCGTACATTGTCCTCCCAATAGTCATCTTCCGACCATCATTCCTTATGTTCTGCACCCAGATCCATTTCAAGCACCTCATCTTCTGCCTTTCCATTATTCAGCTCCCTTGTTTTAAACCTCACATTCCTCTTTTCATCCATGACCCATACAATTTGCTTTCCACAGTCCCCTTCATCTGCTTTCTTCTATCACCCACACTGAGCCTCTACATCCTGCACTGCCCCCTTCTGAAGTTTTCTCTCCCTTCACCCACTACTTCTGTTTCTGCTTTAAAAGCTTTTAGTCTCTAACTCCTCCTCCCTGTGAGTTGTTCTCTCATTTACCTGTGTCTGGATGTTCTTTGTTTGATAGGCATAGATCAAGGTCATTCCACGTTCTTCAAAGGAGATACTGGCCAGGCTGACGTGTGTAATCATAACAGTCCTGCTGTTGCCCCCTAATGAGTCCTAGAAGGATGTGAGTTGATATGGCAAGTATAGACACAATAGGGACTTGCTGCTCGGTGGCTGTGTATCCCTGTGATTCATCGAGATTCTGGTGGAGAATCCCAATTAGGAGTGAAGGAAGTGCGGGTAAAAGACCATTCATTAAAGTCCTCTCTCCATCAACAGCAAAATCAATAAGTAATTAACTGTCTACAAAAGAAGAATTTTTGTAATTGCCACAAATGTGCTGGCAGCTTCTCAGCCCTGCTCACAACAGAAGCCGGCCTTGTTCTCCATCCCTTCTCCTCCTCTAGCAAACACATCCGTCATGCAGTGGTAGCTCAGCTTTGAGGCTTGAGGCAAGGTTCATAAATGAGGTTGTAAACTATCCATACAAGAGCCAGTGTTGCAAAGAGCGTGCCTGCAGCCTAAGGAAGAGACAGTTGATGACAGCACATAGTCATGCTCAGTCTTTCTTCCTCCTGTCCCAACAACATCCAAATTTATTGCCCAATTTCAGCTAAATCTCATAGAAAGGATGAAACATTCAAAGACAGTAAGTTTATATAAATAGGAAAAAAAAAAAATCACTGGTCACCTGTGAGCTTAGAGACATACAACTCAAATCTATAGTATGTCCTTAACCCTTACCTATAGGATGTCCTACCTGGAGGTGATGCCTCTGATCCAGCCTCTACGGAGCAGGCATAATGGGAGGTGGAGAGCCTGAGTCTGCCCACTAAAATGCAGGATCAGCTCAACCCTCTTTGCAGATCTAAGGACCCTGTGCAGTTCTCACTCTAACCCCTCATTTCTTGCCCTACAGACCCTTGTCAAAAGCCCTTCTCCAGGTTTCTTGTCAGCCCTTTTAGGCACCGGGAGTTGCTCTGACGTCTCCCTGGAGCCTTCTCTCTCCAAGCTGAACAAGCCCAGCTCTCGCAGCCTGTCTCCATAGTCTGCCAGTCCTCTCACATTCAGCACTTTCACCTTCTAAGTGGGTGATGTGTGGCCTCTGGGATGGGCAGTTCTAGTCACTTGCCAAAAGCATTCATGTAAGCAGGGAAAGCAATTCTGTTGTTAAGCCGTTTGGTTAGAAAAAGGGAAGGATGTTACCAGGGTTGTTCCATGATCAAAAACCATGTTACATACCAATGTTTTTTCTTAGGATCTGTTAGTTTGCAAGATGCCATATGGATCTTCACTTGGATCCACCAGGACCACCCTCTGTTTTGAGATACAGTCAGAAGAAGAACTGTTATGTCTGGGTTTGGTTAACAGCCTGGCACTACCACCATCACATCTCTTGGCCAGAGGAACGTTGCGTTACAGCTTTGTGTGGAACGCACACATACACACACAATTCTGAGGCCAACAGGGTTATTTTGCAACCAGTGTCACAACTTCTGTAATTTGGAGAACCAGTTGCTGCTGCAAAATGCTTTGAAGGTCTGTTGTGCAGCGAAACAGTCACTGGCATTGGGTAACAGTGGTGGTTGCAGAGATGTGACACCCAATGAACCCCTATGCCAACAGGAGGGGACAGGACCTCTTACCTCTATTTTCAGCCAACATTCAGACAGAGGAGGCATGCAAGAAAATATTGAAGTCCCTCAATATCAAAAGTGTCCAAAGTTACCTTCCAAAGCCTTTCCTGTGCAAGGACTGACAGAAGTATCTGCATTACTCATGGGCAGATTCCGTTTCTGGCTTTTATTAAGGAAAAAGCTAAGGTGGGAGAGGCATTGCAGCAGGTTACAGAACTGGTTCTGATTCTTTGCAGTCCCTTAGGGTCTATTTTAGTACAAAATTGTCACAGTATGTAATTACTGTGGAGAATGGTATTCTTTTTCTATTGAAATGGCTCAGAAGGAGATGCTCAAACCTCTCAAGGGAAGGGACAGAGAACTGTGTACCTCCTATTCCCAGAGCAGATTTCACTCTCAGGTACACAGCTCATTAGATAAGCAATTAGAGCATGGCTCAACCACCACTTGACATACAGAATAACTGCACTGGTGTGCCAGGGATGACAGAGGGGCGAGTACTTAGGACTAAGAACAGCCATGGATGTTCAGGAAATGTTAAGACTTGGGTTTCTCTTTTGCATTTCCTGCTAAACTCCAAGTCTCTTAAATGAGTATCTCCTTAAAACCTGAAGCAACACAAGAACAAACTCCAAAGGGAATTCTTGGCTTTATCTTCAGCAGAGGCATTTGCTTGCAAAAGATGGGCTGATATGTAATCATGTGCACATGCGAGTGTGACAGCCAAGCGCAGGGCTTGGAGAATGAGGTCAGCATGTTTCCTTCAGAGATTTGCTCTAAAACACTTTCAGGCTCCTTTGCCTGAGTCCTTATAACGTCCAAATTTAGCTTGCAGGGTATCCATGGATCCAAAAGAGTCCTCTTCTTTCAGTCTGGGGCTAACGCCTTGTCTACGGCGCAATGGTCTACAAGTACACCTCTTCTGCTATAGCGAGGAAGGATTAAAATGCAGCAAGACACTAACAGAGTCAGAGTTAGGATTAATAAGCAGATAGAAGCTGTTCTAAATGAGTTTGGCTGGGAGTAAAAATAGCAGGAAACGTGGATATAAATCATAATAGCCAAGAAATCCAAGTACTTCAACTGCCCAGTCAATTAATCTGCTTTCGTAATTACACTTATTTGCATTATTAAGAGAAACACATTCTCATAGATAGAAGTTACTCAGACTAACGTAATGCATGTTCTCTTCCCAGCTTTCCATTAGAGAAAATAGATGCCAGGGCAGATGATGCAAGTCTGAATAAGTGGCATAAAAATGAAGCTGATATCCTTGTGAGGTTAATGGCTGCCTTAAAGCAAAGAAAAGGTGGGGGGAGAAGGGAGGAATGTTTCACCAGTAAGGTGCTGAACACAAATTGCATTTGTGAGATAATCCATAAAGAGAAGAGAATCATGCTCTCTTTGCTTCTGAGGGCTGCGATCATTTGACTGTTGTGTGGAGACAAGATGTATTACAGAATTAGTGCGCATTCAGATAGGGTCCAGGGGAAGAGAAGCTGAAGCATGATAGAAAATAATGGGATTTGCACTGGAAAAGCCAGTAAATAACGAAGGCACAATAAAAATGTGTAAGTAGATGTAGCAATATGGGAACCTAAGTAGGGACCTTCCTGCAATCCCTGCCTCTTAAAAAGAGGAGCAAGAGGTGAAAGATGCAGAACTGGAAGAAAGAAGTACCATTTGCACAGGAAGCTGCACCCAGCTGTGTCCCAGTCAGGACAGGAGTTCTCCAGGGTCACAGCAAGTGTTTGCATGTGAATGAGAACAGCCAGAGTCTCCTGGTGGTCTGGTTGGTACCTGGCAGAGTCCCCTATCCCCATTACAGGGACTCTCCAGCCCAATGCCCAGCACAACCCACAGCTCACCTGGCAACAAGGGCAGCTCCCTCCTCCTATTCTGCTTTGTTGATGGGATGAATGCAAAGGGCCACCTGTACACACACACACACACGTGGTTTATGTGTGCTGAGGATGCTTAGACTTACCTGTAAAAGGGCTCAGCACCAGCAATAGCTACAGCTTCTCACTGCGTTTCTTCCACTGATTCATCTTAAAATCATGGAATCAACTAGGCTGGAAAAGACCTTTACGCTCATCAAATCCAACCATTGCTCCAGCACTGCCAAGTCCACCACTAAACTGTGTCACTAAGGGCCTCATCTACATGTTATCAACACATCCAGGGACAGTGACTCCACCACTGCCCTGGGCAGCCTGTTCCAATGCCTGAGCACCCTTTCGGTGAAGAAATGTTTCCCAAGATGCAGCCTAAACCTCCCCTGGTGCAGCTTGAGACCATCTGTTACTTGGGAAAAAGAGACCAACGCTCATCACATTACAACCTCCTGTCAGGCAGTTGTAGAGAGCAGTCCCCTCTGAGCCTTCTCTTCCCCAGACTAAACAACCCCAGCTCCCTCAGCTGTTCCTCATCAGGTTTGTGCTCCAGGCTTAGGGCTTAGAGAGCTGAAGGAAGTTTATGAAGTCTAAAACAGTTCATTCTCCCAGGATTTGCACTTTTATCGAGACAAATCCTTCCCTCTTCCCCTGTTCCCATCTCTAACGCAGCAGGACACCAACTCATTGACAGAAACGGCAGCAGAATGAGCTCAGCCGTGTCATTGCTGCTGCCAGTGGGAACCTTCAGATGGGACTGTGCTACCAACATTCATAGAGCTGAGCATGCTTATAGATTCCCCTAGTGTTCCCAAAACACTGATTAAAGTTACCTGTGACAAAGAAAGGGAATTGCATTTCACTAAGTACCCATTTTCCTTAAGCCCAGGTAGTGCTATTATGAGCCTGTTCAACCAGATCAGAGCAAGTTGGCCCTGATCTGTGCAGGTCCTGCGGGGTTCCTTGGAAACTGGAATTTATCTAAGGACCAGAGTGATTATAAAGCAGCGATTAAGTGCCAGTGCCTTGTGCCACAACTCAGTCAGAAACACGGTGCCCTGCTTTGAAACACGGACAATTTGACATGAAGAATTAAAACACACTGGCTCTATTTGTCAGTATTAACAATATACAAGAACAGATGTATTTCTGTCCAGTCTGTTTACTCTATAGGTGAAACAATAGAGAAAACGCAGCACCAGGGATCAGCTATGGGGTGAATTGTGCCCCTGGGGTCCTGACTCACTTTGCAGCTGTGGATGAGCTGCACAATCCCAAAGCTGTGTGCCTGGTGAAGGGTCTATTCAAAATCCCACCTAAAAGCTGCCCTTGGGGTCTAAGCTAATAACAGCGATTGGAAAAACTCTATTTTCACCTTTCCACGGCTGTTTTTCCCCTTCATAAAGTAGAGCAGCATCCCCTTAGCAGCTCCTGACAGGAGAGTTGATGCTGATGGAACACTGCATAATGCACAGAAATGATGCCCCATCAGGAGGGTGTGCAATTATTGAAAGAGACTTGTTCTACAGCCCCACCAGGCGCAAGCAACCGGTTTCTATAGGAACCAGATTTATTTTCACAGTAACAAGCTCCATGCCAATTTAACCAGGGTTTCACAAACAGCTCCCAGTCCCAAGCACTGCAAGCAGAGCTTTTTCAGCAGTTCCATCAACAGTAAAGGAACATTTCCTCACTGTGAACATTCCCAAGTACATGGAGAGCTCCTTGGCTTTGGGTAGCCTTCAGCAGACCCAGGAACGTAACAAATAGCTTCGCTTCATCATCTCCCTAAACACAGCTCTTACGAGCAGCTCATTCCCATGGGCTGAACTCATCTCTTACAAGCATTTAAAGATACCATCTTGCACAGCATAATCCCAAATCCTGCAGGAGGAGCAGGGATAGCGTAAGTCTCCCCTAGACAGCCTGACCCTCCAGAACAACCCAGTTCATCACTGCACTGGGAACCCCAGCCACTGAGGGTAAGAAAACAAACCCAAATAAGCAGCATGTGGAGACAGGTCACATCGAGTACTACGGCTTTTCCTTGCATTAGAGAGGAATGCAAGGCATTCTAGGTATTATTGACTTAATTTTAAAGCAATTCCACTTTGAGCAGAGGTTTCTGAATCTGCCCCAGTCATGTTTCAGCACATTATGAGTTTAATGGAGAGCCACAGGGTTTAAAGGTTGAAACTTGGGAAAGGATTACATTTTCAAAGCACTCCTCTGATCAACACAGAGATGCTAAGGTCTTGCAGCAATGGCAAGGACTATAATCCCAGCTGTTTATGAGCAGATCTCTCAGATCCCACAGATGTACACACTGAAAATCACTGTCCAAAGAGAACTAACCACCCCAGCTGCAGGGTTACCCCATTCACCTCCACACTATACGTTTCCCCTCTGCAGGATACTTATACCTAAGTTCTGCTTAAAATCATGCAGAGTTTTGCACAGAGAGAGCAAATCTGGGCTTTTTCCCCCAACCTGTGACTGGGCTGCAGGAAGCAGTGTGCTGCCACTGCCTGGTGAAAGAGGTCAGGATAAGCAAAATGACCAACTTGCAAGCCCAAATCCTTTACGTGCAAGTCCACCTTCAATTCACAGCCTTCACTTTGTGCCTCTAGGATGCCAGATTCATAGACTCACAGACTGGTTTGTGTTGGAAGGGACCTTAAAGCTCATCCAGTCCCAACCCCTGCCATGCAGGGACACCTTCCAGTAGAGCAGCTTGCTCCAATCCCTGTCCAACCTGGCCTTGAACACTGCCAGGGATGGGGCAGCCACAGCTTCTCCGGGCACTTCTCTGTGCCAGGGCCTCAGCACCCTCACAGGAAGGATTTTTTCCTTACCTCTCAGCTCAATCTCCCCTCTGTCAGTTTAAAACCATTGCCCCTTGTCCTGTCCATACAGGCCCTTGTTAAATGCCTCTCTCCAGATTTTTCTGTCTGCCCCTTTAGGTACTGGAAGACTGTTACCTGGAGCCTTCTCTCCTGGCTGAACAAGCTCAGCTCTCTCAGCCTGTCTCTATAGCAGAGGTGCTCCAACCCTCAGGGCATCTCTGCAGCCTTTCCACATCCCTTAGGATCAAACACACAGCATAGCCAGGTAAAGGGGCCCACAGGCTCCACCAAAGGCTGAGCAACAAGCACCCTGGCCCCTCCAGTCCTGTACAAGTGACAACCACCACCGAGAGCACAGGAAACTGTTTGCTCCCTCCCTGAGCCAAGTGTAAGCTTCCACTGTATTGTCACCTCACACAGAGCAGCAGTTCATGGCTCCTACATTCAGGAAGGCAAACATTTGTATTGTCAGTCCGTTCTTTACAACCTATTAAAACAAAACACAACAAGATCACTTTTTATCTTCATTATTTATTGACAGTAAGCGAGTCAAAGCTCATCAAAGTGACAGTAAGGCTTTATTAAAAAACATTAGAATTTAAGATTTAAAACTTAGTATAGCAAGTGAACAGAACTTGCTCTGTGAAGTCTGCATGAAGGACCAGAGGTGGTGATAAAAGGTCATGAGAATGTTTATTACAAATTCAAATAGCCTGTGAAAGTGAAGACTAGCCCAGGATTATAGGAACTGTTCCAGTTCATCTTACTATTTAAGAACAATCATTTAACATGCTTCAGACAATACTTTAACACACACAGTGACATCCTATCCCACTTAATGCTTTTTTTCCTCCCTTGCCTTGCTTGAATTCTTGACCCTTAAAGGCATTCAATAGAAGTACAACTGCTGCTGGAAGCCTTTCCCCTGCTTATACATCTCTCTATACAGTACCTACAAACCCACATCTGTTCTGACCATCCTTCAGAGCCCTTGTGTGGGCCACAAGCTGAAATCCAGAGGCACTGAGTACTCAAAGCTACACGCAGCAACACAAATACAATCCAGTGAGACCTCTCTTCCTCCACTCCACAAGTCCTGGTGTTATTCTGAGCTGTACCAAGATTGCTTTACCAAATACATACCCATAAAGCACTTTCAGTAGCACAGGATTTCCAAAAAGCATTTGAAGTAGGGAACATTACAGAAAACACACAGTAATTGAAGGGAGCAGAGTCAGAAATACCAGTGTTACAGATGAGAAGAGACATTTACCCCTGGTCAGGACAACAATTGT
>JBCJKH010063287.1:0-29443 GCA_039877255.1 Loriculus beryllinus
TCAGTCAATGTCTGTCAGTCAATATGTCTGTCAGTCAATGTCTGTCAGTCAATATGTCTGTCAGTCAATGTCTGTCAATGTCTGTCTGTCTCGTGGGCACGTCACGCGCCCCCTCAACGGTCGCAGCCGGCACACACTCCCTCCCGTCCCGCACGCGCTGTCACCAAGGGCCCCTAGCAACCGTTCCCGCCTAACGGCATTTCCCCGCGCCCGCTCTTCCGGTCCCCTCCTTCCCTCGGCGGCCGAGCCCGACACTTTCGTTCCGGGGTCTGAGAGGGCCGCGGGAGAGCTGGGCAGCCCTGTGCGGAGAGCGCCGGCCCGCCGAGGGGCCGGACCCGAGGGAGCGGGTGAGGAGCGGGGCCTAAGCGGGTGCGGAGCTCCCCGCCCCACCGCGAGTGCGGCGAGGCCACGGCGGGGAGGAGAACCGAGGGAGCGCATCGCGGAGGCAGCGCCGCTCTGGCAGCCCCGCGGCCCGCGAGGGGCGGGCAGGGCCCCGAGGCGGCCTGGGCGCTCTCTGCGCTAGGGGAGGCGGCCCCACAGTGCCGCTGTGGCCTCCGGCTGCGCCCTCAAAGGCCTTGGTGCCTCTGGGTGACGGGGACAGGACCATGCAGGCGTGCCGGGGCAGAAGTGCTTTGTTCTTTCCGGGAGACATCCCAGCAGCGGAGGGCTGTGCTCTTCAGAGTACCGGTGCATTTCCTACTGCCTGCTTTGTGCAGCTCCGCCGCTTCCTTGCTGCAGAAAGCCTCAGTCCTGTATGCTGTCGGAACCCCGTGGTCATTGTTGAGGGCATGGGCAGCGTCCCCAGAAGCTGTTAACCTACAACCGGACCTAACCGTGCTGCTTCCGCAGTGCTCAGTAGACAGGAGCGAGCAGAGGTGCGTGAGCACCCGGCAGTAACCGAGATGAGCATTTTCTGGCACTTCATGAGCTTGACACAAAATGATTTTCTGCCGGCTGAGATTTTAGGTTGCAGTTGGAATGCAGAGGGTCCCATGCAGCGGCAGTGATTTATCAGGGGTTTGGAGATCAGGTGTAGATGTTATTTACAGTCTTAAAACTGTAAACTCCATTGTCTTCTTTTGAAAGGAAACTGAACATACGCTGCTGTAACTGTGAGCAGCTGTTATATTGAGACTGCAGAAGTTTTCTTGTGCTGTTAGTGCAGCCATATCAGTATCAATAAAGTGCTTTGAGGTGTCATAGTTGAACACAGTGCCTTAAGACGTTATACGGAAAAGAATCAGGCTGGGAATGCAAGTCACATTACAGGGCCTCTCTCTGCCTTTGCTGTGTGTGGAAACATGAGATGTAAGGGTACATTTGCTTTATCTCAGAGATACGTGAAAGCAAGTTGCACTATAAAATTTGTATGCATATTAGATCTTCTGTTAATTTGAATGGACACCCCTGACCTTTCAAAAGTTAGAGCTTGGCAACAGAGGAGAGGAAGGTATCACAGCATGCATGAGTATTTAATTTTACAAGAAAAAACAACTTAATATTTCTGGGATTAATTTTAAAGTTTTATTGGAAAGTTAGTGTGTTTTGGTTTTGTTATTTCTCAATTAAATTACACTTGGTTTTATTTAAACACTTAATTTTGGATCACATCTCTGAAATTATTGTTTGTTTGTTTTTGTAAAACATGACTGGTTTGTTACATCATTTCACAAGTGTGATCCCTGACATGAAAAAGTAAACCTAAATTAGCTGAAAGTAAATACTGAGAATGACTTCTTTCATTTCAAGTGATGCAGCACAGAGTGCAAAAGGCAGTTTATAACTACTGCAGGCTGTGCAGGCTCCTGCCTGGGAGCTACTTTTAAGACCAGAGAGTGATCTAGTCAGAAGGGTTCCACTAAAACTGTGCCTGTGAGCTTCTGCATACAGCAGTGCTAATTCTGGCTGGATAGGCTATGGGCATACAGTCAGGTTTCCAAAACATTACTGAGAGTACACAGTGAAAATTTTATGCTAGCTACGAAGGGTGAGACAACATCTGTCCTGCAGAAAGCCTGAAATAAAGAATGTTACTCAATAAATACGAAGTTGCAGAATGAGCCTAGACTGGATCAGCACTTACTGTCTGGTATATGGAGCACCAAAGCAGTGTTTTAGCTCTTAAGACTAATTTTTCAGCCTCAAGCTTTGCTCCTGGAAAATTTCTTTTATCTCACAAAGTTCTGTCATCGGGGATTTCATTCAGGTAGTTTGATTTACCTACACACAGTAAAATTCAGGATAGAAATCTGATTTTGTGCAATCACCTCTTACAAATTTCTACCCTGTAGACATTTAATTCACTGTCAGTAGTCATGCTGAAGACTAATGGGACTGTTCATCCAGGTAAATGGTGTCTACCAGTGTTTTCACAAGGATTCAGACAGTAATCCTACCAAAGGAAAAAAGTAGTTCTACACACGTTGAGTGGGAGAATTTGCCTCAGTGAAATGATGAATGTGCACGTATGTGCATTAAGGATACAAGTTCCTTCTAGCCATTTATCTCATACTCTCCTGAAATCTGTTTGGAGTTCTTGTGCTACAACAACTGAATCAGATGATTTTGTTTTTCTTTCTGTTACAGGAAATACCTTCTTGATGAGTATTTTTTGCTAAATTGGATCATACAGAATCATTTCTAATAAATTACTTCACAGTATATTAGATTTTATTTAACAGCAGCAACACACTGTCTGTTTCAGCTAACCATGTCTTTAAATTCACCTACACTGATAAATGAAGAAAACTCTCAAGAACCAAAAAGAAGTTCTAAATGTTTGGAAAGTGTAGAATTGCAGGCTTCATCATCGTTTCAAGATAACCCACTTCAACAACTACAGCTCGCATCGCAGGAAGTACTTGAAAAGGCAAAGAAGAGTGGGAGATCAAAATGTCCTCGATGCAGTAGCTCAAGGATGTTTTATTGTTATACATGCTTTGTTCCTGTTGAAACTGTCCCTACCAAAGAAATTCCAACTGTGAAGGTTAATATTTCATACAGATTTTTTATAATATTCTTGTGCCTTTTAGTTACTAGGAATGGAGAACATTCTGTGGACGTTTCATTTCTGATTAATTCATTATGGATGTTTATCTTGAACACAGCTATTAAGTACAACTATAACCTACAGTTAGGTAAAATTCTTCTTCTTATGTGAGGAATTATGCGTACAGACACTGACAGTGTTCCAATCCTCATTTACATATCTACTGGATGGGAAGGTGTGCTGAATCACTCAGCTTCTTGTGCAAATGGTTGTTCTCACTTAGTTCTTAAAAGTTTCTGTACAGTGTTCTTACCTTCATTCTTCAGGGTCTAAGAACTCTGGCCAGAACAGAGCACATCAGGAGCAGAAAATAAGTTGTCCATAATTTCTGTCCATAGAAATTTCACATAAAATGGAAATGTTAGCTAAAAGGCATTCCTAAATGTCATGGTTGTGGAATTCAGATAACACTGTTAAATAAAGACTAAAAAGCCTAATGCCTTTCAGCTAAAGTACTTGGATAAATCATCAGAGGACTGACATTTTGCAGAATCACCTAGGAACTAAAATGCATTTTGAAGACACTCTGTAGTTTGAAAACATGAAAATACATATTTTAGGAGTGCTATGGAAATTTGACCTCGTGCATTTAAGTGCATTTTCATTGAAACAGCCAATTTTGCAATGAGGTGAATATCTAATACAGATTAGATATTAGATTCATGTTTACAACCATTATATTGATCAAATGAAAACCCCATATTATTTACCTTTAGAGATACTGTTCCTAAATGTTTTATCACATTACTGCTGCAGCATTCCAAATTGCATTAATTGCTTGCTTAAGTATCTAGGTGAACTGAATGTAACAGCTGCTTCATGTTACTTATCCCTGGTTTAGTTCTAAGCCTGTTAAAACAAAAACATTGTCAGAAATTGGCAAATATTTCTTAATTACATGTCCATAGGGATTTCTACTGGATTTGCATAAAGTTTTGAACCTGCATATATGGCCATAAATAATTGCTTATTTCTTTTCTTTTTTACTGTAGTTACCTTTGAAGATTGACATCATTAAACACCCAAATGAAACAGACGGCAAAAGCACTGCTGTGCATGCTAAGCTCCTGGCACCCGATGATGTTACAATATATAAATATCCCTGCATTCCAGAATACAAAGAAAAAAGACATGAAGTAAGAAATTCCATATAGATAATCTGGGCTTTGTGCTGGGGAGATTCAGAGGAATCTTCTGAACTTCCTCCTGTAGTGGTACTGCACTCTGCTGGGAAGGAGTGGGAGGGAAGCACTGTTCTGTTAATCCAGTCCACTCTTATCTTGCACTCTCTCAAAATATACAGTGGTTATGGAGTGTCCTACAAAGCTTATAAAAACCATAGTACTACTTAACCACCTTGAATATCCTGTATTTCCCACCTTAGATAACATATAGTTTGATTCACTGTGTACCATAAGAAATATTTTGCCCAAACATATTTTCACAAACACATGAAAGTATTCAGTTTAGAGCAAGTTAAATAGCACTTAGTTGTTGTGCTCACCCTATTCAGCAGCTGCAATATTTAAACTTCTTTGAAATTTTTAACATTCCCTATTTCAGAGAAAACCTAAAATGACTACTTCAGTCAGAACAGAGCCTGAAAAATGTGAGCTATGGACTTGGATTTATATGCTCATTTAAATGGTGTGATTAATCTGAAATTTACACATTTGATGTAATTATCATGTTTGACTACATGAAGAAGAAAAGATACGTATCTCATAGACACATTATTTTCTTCAAGGAAAGCAGAGGTGGCAAAGAGGTAGGAAGCTAAAAAAAGGACAGAATGAGGAAGAGGGAAGATACTGCAGTAACTTTATATTGTCGAGCCTTTCCAAGTCAAAGATTTTGAATGCTGCAGTAAGCAACTGAAAAAAACACTAAGGCCATCACTGATCTTTTTCATACAAGATACTTGTGGGACCTGCAATAGACACAAGGGCAGAAGAGATTTTTTTCTTTTTATCCAAGACTCATGAATAAAATGTGAAACTATTTTTTATGACCTGCCTGCCCCACACATGGCAATGACGAGTGAAATTTGAATTTTCTCAGGGCTGACACCATTATCTAGGCTGAAAAAATTGTTATTTACAAAGTATTAGAATTGGTAGTAGAAGCATGGAGGTGATATTCAAAGATCTCTAACAAGTATTTATTGTTTTAACATAGTCTTCTATCCTTTTAGACAATAGAATATTTTTTATGAGCTACTTTCTCATCTTGTCCTGACTTAAATGTTTGTGGAAGGGGATAGAAAAATCTCTGTTCTTTAATGAAACAATTCCTGGTGTTTTATTAGATTTTGTTAACGTTCACATTTTTTTTTCTTTCTTTAGATAGCACTTATATTTCCTGGCCCCAATTCAGTTTCAGTAAAAGATATTGCTTTCCATCTTCTGAAGTATGCTAAGAAGGGCACTTGTGCTAATGATAATGACTGTTCCAGAGAACCATTTCTTAAGCAAGCAAAACTAGAACCTAAAGATCTAAATGAATGCATCTCAACAAATGGGAATGAAGGCACTAGACTGAAGAAAATAATATTTATTGACAGTACCTGGAATCAAACTAACAAAATAATAACTGATGAACGACTCCAAGGTAAAAAGAAAAGCTGATACTGAGATGTTTTTGCTACAGAAACAGTTAAGGGAAATAATAGACCTGAGTATGATAAGCATATGCCTAACCTTATATCTGAATATATGTGAGAGCTTCAACAGCCTATTTCAGTGCTGTAGCCAAAGACTCAGTTATTTCTGGTGTCCTATAATTTGTTTCGCACAATGATAAGACTAGTATTAAGAAAGCATTTACACTGATTTTTCCACTTCTCCATTGAAACAAGTTTCCTCAGTCTTACAGAATTAAAGCTGTCAGCTTAGACAACAGTAGTTTGAATGGCCTCAGAAGGAAGCCAGAAAGATTTCCTTTGCAGGTAGCTATCTGCTTTTTCAGGAGACCCAGAAAGCATTTCTGTACACATTAGGGGCAGGCAGGCCACTAGAAGGTGAAGGAGGGCTCTAGGGCGCAAGTATGTCATAGAATGGTTTGGGTTGAAAGGAACCTTAAAGATCACTTGTTTCAACCCCCCTGCCATGAGCAGGGACACCTTCCACTAGACCAGGTTGCTGAAAGCCCTGTTGTGCATGGCTTGGTTACTTTTTCTAGTAGAGTTCTTTGTTCCATGGTAATTTCAAAGACCTCATTTTCCAAACAAAAAGGGAATGCCTGCTTGACCTCCACACCCTCTCATCACTGAAAGCTGAAACGTGTAATTCTGCAAAGGATTTTTGTCTTAGGTTCATTACAAGAAGTTTACATTTAAGTATTCTAAATAAAACCACAAAAGATAAAACAATTTAGCAAGAGCCAGGAGTTTGAAATACGTAGGAGTTTGAAATCACTTTCATTAGTGAAAAAGGTGCACTTAGCTGGGAGGCAGGCTATCAAGTTTATATGTAATACATAAACCCTGCTTGATAGGGCCTACTTTGCACTGGACTCTACAAAGAATTTCACAAGCTTCGAGGCAGGATGAATGCTGTCTAGTCAGCTTATCAAAGAACCTCACGTTAGTATAATGTATTGGCCAATTCAAATCCTGTTACCAGATACCTCCCTAATACTGTAAGCTTTGATATGAATGATCAGTATTTGTAATAAAGCATTGCCTTTGGCCATATAGATACAGTACAGATGATGGAAACAATGCTCAGTAAAACTGTAACCCTTAAGATCCTTTTTTTTTTTTTTTTTTTGTTGTTGCTGTTGTTGTTGTTGTTAAAAAAAAATCCTAAAATTCTGTGTTTGAAATGAACGGATCCTGCATTTGTAGTAAGCTCAGCAGTGTCAGCAGTCTTGCCTTCAATGGACTGTTGTTTGTATTCAAACCACAAATAGGTGGGAGTTTACATTGGAGGAATCATCTCCTAAATTTAGTTCACTGCTGTTATGGTGGTAACATTGCTGAATTTGATGAAGATTTCACTTTGGTTAGGTCTGAGAATTCAAGTATTGAAACCTCTTCAGGGAAACATGAAGTTTCCTATTACTATTTAGGATACTTATGTAAGCATTATTAGAGGCAATAATTAGCTGATGTTACTTTGAATTTTTAGTTCCAAAATGCCAACAATAACATTTAAATTCAATGATGGAATCTCCTGTTGTTTTGGTTTTTTTTTCCTAAATGCTTCTGGAGAGATTTCTTTTACTATGCAAGATATAATACATTCCTAACTGCAAAGGAAACAACTAAATCTATCTTGCAATTACACCAGAAAGACTTAAATGTAGTCTGAAGGTAAAAAGTATAGAATTACAAGTGCTGGGCTATAGGCCAGTTTGCACTCCTGAATTTGGATGTTACTGAAACTTCTTTGTAACTTCTGAGGAATCCTAAACCCATAGTTACTTCTACTATTACTTTTATGACACACACTTAGTATCTGATTTTAACATTTCAGAAAGAAATAATTTTATAAGCTGATGCTGGCATACACCTTGACGGGTGTATAAACTGTTTTTTATAATGCAGCTGTCTATCCTGTTTACAAAGTGATTACACATTAAGGTGATTTTAAGTTTATGCTTCTTAAGGAACATAAAAAACAAGATAGACATTTAAAATTCATTGGAATAATAAAACAGTTAAGAGACTATAGTAGATAAAAGATTTCTACTTGCCATAGAGACCAGATTTCATTCTTTCATCTCAAGTAGGAATGCTTTTAGTTTCTAATAAAATTAATGACCAGATTCTTATTCTTACTCCTGAGTAATCCCTGTGAGATTTCAGTTACTTAAACAAATGAAAAGTGTCTAGCTCTTAGAAAATATTCCTCAGTTCAGCAAAACTTAGGCATTCTGTTTTCCACTGAAAGCTATTAGTTTTGCAAACAAGTTTATTAACAATTTTATGAACACTGATGAGACTTTGTAGATGTGGTTTTCAGTCTTCCCATCTGAACAGACAATGCAGTTTGCTGAAGGCTATGAAACTGTATGAATGAGAGGATTAACCTACAAATTTAATTGCAGATGAGGAATGTAAGCTAGCATTTACAGCACCTTCTCGTCAAATTTCAAAGTGGCACACAAAGGAAAATAAAATTACTGCCTCCAATTTACAGAAAAGAAATTGAGGTGCTGGAGGAGAAGTTATATGCATGCAGGCATTGAGCAGCAAAGTCAGAAAACAATTTAAAACTTGTTTGGCATCCCATCCAGCAATCCACATTGTCTAATCTGTGTCATCTTTTTTTCTTGACAGGGTTGCTGCAAATTGAGTTGAAGACAAGGAAAACTTGCTTTTGGCGTCATCAGAAGGGGAAGCCAGATACATACCTTTCCACAATAGAAGCAATTTATTATTTCCTTGTAGACTATCATCAGGAGATTTTGAAAGAGAACTACATGGGACAATATGATAATCTGCTTTTTTTCTTTTCATTTATGTACACATTGATTAAAAATGCCAAGTGTTGTGAAGGAAGAGAGTAAGATGTCTGTCTATAGGTAAGTTACGCTATATTTGATTTCTTTTATGATGATAAACTGCACAAATGTAATCTGGAAATAGACTGTACTCTTAATAATGGTTAAGTGTTTGTCTGAAAGTAAGCTGCAGATTTTATGTCCTGTACACTTGAGGTTGTAGAACTACTCTGATGAGCAGTCAGATAAGAATTACTCCTTTGAAAACAGTCAGGCTTTGCTAAGTGTTGTGTCATCACAGTGAGATTATTTCCTGAGGTGGGGATAGGAGGACTTGGTCCCTCTTGCCATAAGGAGTCATGTCTCTTAACTGTGAAAATGAATTAGCATGTTAGCTTTCTATTGTTATTAATACTTTATACCAGGTGTTTTCATTGTGTTTTACCCAGTAAAACTGATCTCACTTTCATGACATGAAAAGCTGAGTGAAATTGTTAGGATAGTATTTAACTGGGGGTGTGCCAATACAAAATGAAAGACCACATTAAGTGACTAGAATATAAATTATGTATTTTCGAGACAAATCCTGTAAAATTGTCCTAGTAATAGAAAAGAATCTCTCTTTAAACATTATATAGTGTATGATTTCTGCAGTACCATTCACATACTTTTTGGATAATCTTTTAATTACTGTCATTTTGTGCAACATTAACATAAATGTCACAGTAGCATATCATAAACAGTAAAATTTTATAGATGCCACATACTTTTGTCTGGAAACAGGTATTTTTGCAGGACTCAAGACTAATTTGCAGAGACAAAATATAGGGAAGATGCTTGTTCTGACCACAACAATTCCGACAAGACATCCTTAATTTAGGCAGACTATCCATCTGCTGTGTTTTTCTTTTGCAGTAATACTGCAAATTTGAACAGCTAAATAAGACTTTGTCTGATGCTGATGAACGTTTTGATGGTGTATGTAGCACTGCTGGCAGAGTCATCACATGTGAATGCAATTATAGAAGTGTGACTTTGCCAAGCTATACCATGCAGCTGATGCTGGCAGAGGTAATAGTCCTAAACTGTATCTTTACAAGCAGTTATACAAATCTATTTGTATCATGCTAGGATGTTCTGCCAGAAAAAAATCAAGTTGGTAAAAATTACAGTCTTAAGACAGAAAAAGAATGTTTCATTAGAGGTACAATGTAAGATGGATAAATATTTATGAATATTCTCAGAAGCACGTTACTTAAGAAGACAGTATATCTTGTCAAAGTGACACAGAAAAATTATAATAGATAATTTTTTAAACAAGAAATTTGAAGTTTTTTGCATATTTTCCTCAAAAAATTGGCCTAACTTATCAGCTGTAGCCCAGGAGGGCCCTGTCACACCCTGGTGATCATGGAAACAATGCCTTGAAAAATACTGCCAGCAAATCTTATGCTGACACAGCTATATACAGGCTCAAACAATAGATTTGTAGGCGATATTTTAATGCTTCAAGATATTGAAGTCAAAGTTAATATTGCAATATTAACAGTTGTGCAGCTTGATCTAGTTGAAGATGTGCGTGCTTATTGCAGGGTGGTTGAATTAGATGACCTTTGTTTGAGTAATGCCCCTTCCAACCCATGTTATTCTAGGATTCTTCAATTGCTTAAAACAGAACATACGAATACACTCCCTGCAAGTCATACCTATCTTCACGAATGCATATAAAATTGCGTATCAGTGGACAACCAAAACACAGTTCCATTTACAAAAAGAAATGCTAGTTAAGTTACATAAATGCATGTGAAATGTGCGGGAACTGTAACAGCATCATGAGAAATGCAGGCTTGAAGTCACAATGAGAAACATAGTTTTTAAATATACATGTATATTGAGTTCATGTGCCAGGCAATGAGAAAAATCAGCAGTCATGTCTCAGTGTTATTGAAGCAACACATTTCTTATTCATTTGGTTCTTATTGCTATTGAGAGGCTATTTTAGCTTTCTACAATGATTAACGCTATTTCCTTTGGTATGAATTTTGATAGTCTTTTGACATTTCCATCTGTTCTTGTATTTCTTAAACAAAGATTGTTGTAATATTTTTTTCAGTCACACAAGTACAATAGCTTGAGAAGAAAACTTTCACCCACTTTAAACAAACAAAAATAAAATGAACCCATTGACCTAACGTTTTACAAGAACCAGAGAGAAAAATCTGGGGAGGAGGGGGAGTTACTTCCAAGACACATTTCCCTGAAAACATGTTTTTTTATTTAAGAAGCAGAGGTCAGATAAAAGCTTATATAAGCTGTTCTTTGTTACTTTTGGAAAATAGTTTCACAAGGTTAAGAATGGTTTCCAAATTTAAGTTTTGTGTCTCTCACTTTATTTGAACAATGGGAATTAAGAATCTATTCCAAAAGTAAATTAGTCTTAATTCTCAGGTGAAATCAACATACAGAAAAGATTGTACATCTGGAACACTGTGTCCCGGAATTGGGTTCGGATTCTTCTTCTAGCGCAACTGCGGTGTAGCAAGAGTCATTCTTACACAAGTGACAGAGGCACATCTAATATCTGTCTTTAATTATGGTCTGTTGATATTCCTCTGATAACCTTTCATGAGGGTGGGAAGGTGGTTATTGTCATTTCTGCTGTAGATCTGCTCTGCGCAGATGAGTTCTCCCTTCTCTCCTATATGTAAAGAAGTTTAAACCCTCTATTTCAGTATTGGTATAAGCAGCCAAACCAGCCAAGTCCTCCACCTCGCACTGAAAATGTCTCAAAACTGCTGATACATTTTTCCAGCTTTGAGATTGAAGAATAATTTTGTTCCACCAAATGAAAGCTGATCAAGTGGTTAATCCTTTCAAGTGCAATTAGCAGCACTGGCCTGGCTGTTCTTTAAAATGAAGGTCATGGGGAGGTAAAGGCCAGTTCTGGGCCTTCTCTTTCATATCAGAATACCCCTGTACTAACTATCTTTTCTGTTTCCAAAAACATCAGAGAGCAAGGGGGTAAACAGGCTTCTACTTCCATTAGCAGTAACTTAAACAGCCATAAGTTAAAGGGGGAGGAAAAGGAAGAGCATCTCTATCTATCTCCTTTCACAACAGAAGACATCTGGCCTCCTGTGGGGAGGCCCAGATAACAAAGAACCTGTCATTACAAAGCTCTGCAGTGTGCTCAGAGAACTATTTTACCTGCAGTCTGGCTCATTCATTTCCTGCCACTGAAGCCATCTGCTTTTGCTTACTGTGGGTATTTTTGTTCTTTGTTTGGCCAGGAGCATGAAGTGGCTTCACTTCAGCATGCCTGCATGCTTGGTCAGAGGCACTATTTAATCCTTTTCTCAAAAGGAATAAGAGGGCGCTGCAAAAAACAATTCCTTTCGTGGAAGGTAGCACAAATGTTCCAAGCCTAGGTTGAATAGCACGGGTGGGGTAAAGATATATTGAGACTGAAAGGAGATGGCAACTTGGAATCTACAGAAGCAGCTTCCAGAGCACGTGTAATCTCACCTGATTTAAATCCTTTGCTACTTCTCCTTGCCTTTTTTTATTTATTTTTAATAGTTTGAGTCCATCTGGGTTTCCACAGAGGCTCCTCAAGGCCCAACTGTAGAATACCACAGCAATCTGTTCTTGTCTCTTTCTTTCACTGACTTTCAGTATTTTGCCTGAATGCTTTAAAAATCAGTCTATATTCATAAACTATGCCATAGCATACTTAAAGAAAATGTAACGTGATACAAAAATCTATTCCACCTATAACTGTCTTTGAAAATACCAAAATAAGGGGGGGGGGGGGGGAGGCGTGTGTGTGTGAAAAACTTCCTACTAGTTTCCTATCATTTACTATAATGCCATTAATACACACCATTAACTTGTCTCAAAGAATTCCAAAAAGCTAAGCATCAGCTGAATTCAAACTTGGTTTGTGACACAAAAGTTAATGGTGACTGCAGCAATGTTAAAACAGGAAAGCTTTCCCACTAAGATGAAAAGATCATGTGGCAGTAAGTTACTGATCTGTTGATACCAGACTATGAGGTCACCCATCAAGGTACTGAACAACTCACCATAATTCCAGAACTGTTATCCCTTGTCTAGAGACATTATTTGGGTAAAATTCCAGTACTGTTGTAAGTTAGAATGGTGATTCTGACTGGTGATGCCAACATTCAAAGTAAGTGTTCGTATGAAAAATTCACTACATTCTTCATGTATGCCTGTTGAGAAAGTTAAGATATTGCTGCCATTTTATGGATTCTGAAGAGAAATCAGACACTGTAGAATTTTGAAAGTAATGTATCACATTAAACTTTAACATTATGATGTGGTTTCTTCCCCAGTACCTGCCAGAAAAAAATACAAGTATTTCATCAGTCCCATAGCAAGAGGTGGGAACTACTTAAAATCACAGAATCTTAGAATAGTTAGGGTTGGAAAGGGCCTTAAAATCATCTAGTTCAACCCCTCCGCCACTTCTCTAACACAAAACAGACTTTGTATTTTCACTTCACTGGAAAAGAGAATTTTTGTATAACTTTAACACCACTGGTGGTGTTCTCCCATTCAAATCAACTCATTTTACTGCTGACTTTTCAGACCACTGGTATTGTAATAGGATGTTTAGAAACATACCACCGAAGAGTGAACAGAAGAGAATGCTCCACACCAGCATATCCAAGTCCGGCTCACCTTATCATCATGTGTGCTTCACTTCCCTTACCAACAAAGTTGATTTCCGACTAACATCTCTACATATGAAGCTATAAGCCAGTTGAACTCAGCATGAAATCTAAAGGTTGAATATTATTACTTCAAAAGTTCTGATGGTAAAATTTTCCAACAGTAGGGCTAGAAGAGCTGTACAGAAGTACATTCATATGCGTAAGTATCAGTATACCTTCATTCTAGCGGTAAGTGCGTTAGAACGGAAGCCAAAATTTTCTCCTATGCTGTTTCTAGCTTAGGGAACATACAAAGAAAATCAGAGCATGGTATCAGAGTTTACAAAATTAAAGATTAAACTGTTATATGCACAGACCAAATGTATATTTTAATTAGATACAGCCATACAGCTGAGCCTCTATACAGATATAGAGCTGTGCCCCTTAATGTACACAGATGAGTACTTTGACTAGAAATTGATTTGTTAAGTTCGGATGCACTAATCAGCACAAGTGCTGTATTATCCCTCCAAACAATACACTGGAAAAACCAAGTATTATTTCATACCTTTTCACCACTCCCAGTATTGTTACTAATGAGTCTAGTGTAGTTCCCTGCTGCTGTCTGAAAGTACCGTGTCTTCTTTGCATCTCCAAGCAGCACCAAAATATTATTTGTTAAAACAGTTTAGCACATCTGTCCAACCATCTATCCAGGCTTAACAGGGCATGTCAAAAGAGGCCAAAGGATTAAACAGATTATTCCAAACAACTAAAATTGTAAAACTGCAAAGAAAAATCCAGAGCGTGTTGAACTACACAGAAATTCTGACTCACCTGCACAGAGGAAGTGCTGTGGATCATGCTCCACCATTAGTTCAGCAGAGAAGGGGAGAAAGGAGCAAAAGCGTGGCTTCCCTGGTACGAAGGAAAATGTATTTGCCCCAAGTAATTGTGTGCAGGAACACCTATAGTGAACGTACACGTATGCAACCCTTGATGGAAAATTCATACTGTATATCATGCAACATAATGGTTTCTTTGTTGTCTTTTATTTACTAGAGAATAAAATAACCAAACCAGAGAGTGTTTCTCTGATGTTTTGCGGTTTTGTTAATAATATTCAATTAGTTTAGAAATTCCTCAGTTTATACTAGTGCTTACTCTATTTCATTGTATTTTTCTGCCAAACAACAGTATGTAAACCTAATCTGTGAATTTTATAATATACCTTCTGTACTACTGAAGTGAGGTAAGACCTGGCCTTTATTCTGTAAGGATACTTTTTTGTGCATATGATCTGGAATAACATGTAACTTGCATTAAAGAAGTTGTCTATGAGGTAAATAACATGAACTCTTCATTTTTTTGTGGCATTTTATGTCTCGTATCATCTTCAACAGGCATGCTATTAACAATGATTGCCTATAATCTCTACCCGTATCAATGTCTATTATCTGTTAATGTCTACCAGTCCTGGTTTTTGAACAAACTTAGGACTCTTGAGGCTTTCATCATCATGAGTCAGGGTGGCTTCCATATGGAAAACCCTGCTTGTACTCTATTAAAAATTGAATTCTAAAAGACATCCCTGGGATGCACTCAGTTTTGGAGGATCTTTTTCTTAAACCATACTTGAATGCCACCCTCACAGCCTAAAGGTCTGCTATAGTACGATTCCTGAACTATTTGCTTTGGAGACAGATGCTAATGAATTGAACAGAATAAGACTCTTTCTAAGTCTAAATATAATCTATTGTTAGTACCTTTTCCACAGAAGAACAATACTTTGGGTTCCAGCAGAAAAGTTTGCTCAAGCTGAAAGTACAGACTTAATTTCAAAGATTGCTGCTTAATGCCACACAGAAATTACGTATTTCAAAAACATCATGAATGTTTTATTTCTTCCAAAATGTTTTTTTCTGGGGGGAAGTGGGGCTTTCAGTTTCATGACTAAATTGTTTGCCAAATGCAGCATGAATTCCATTTGACCTGAACCTGCATTTTCTAGTGATTAGGCTATGCAGCTGAATCATTCTATCTCACTTTCTCTGTTCACAGGCTTCATTTGGGCTAAATCAATGCTGCAGAGCCTGGTTTGGGTTTTTGGGGTTGATTTGTTTGGGGTATTTATTGATATTTACAGCAGACAAGGAAGTAACTTGATACAGCTTTTATCATCAGCAACATGTAAAGCACCTCAGTGTACTTGAAACAGTTGGATAGCTTTACTGCCTCTTTTAACCTCAAAATGTATTTAAGTGTGGTTACAATACTGGCTTCTATGTGCATACCTATGTAGTTCAGAGTACAAAAATGCTTGCATTCTGTTTGTCACGACTATGTTGGCAAAAGACCTTTACATTGCCAAAGGCTTCAACTTTTCCTTGAACGTGGCTGACTTGATCTGGGAACTGGTTTAAAACCAATGCCTGAAGCAGCTGCCAGGGAATTTGCCAACAAAACTGTACTGTCAAACTCTTAAATGCCGAGTAATCTCTAACATAGGCATAGCCTGATTTTTACTTTTTTTTATTTTAAAAGGAGACTCCGTTGGGGAGGAGGGAATGTAATGGAACAAGTGACAAGAAATCTTGAAACTTTTGACGTCCATGCAAACTAACATGGTAGATTCAAGCAAGCAAGGTAATGTTTGCCCAAGGAAGTTGTGAGTGCTCCATCCCTGGCTGTGTTCAAGGCCAGGTTGGATGAGGCCTTGGGAGGCATGGTTTAGTGTGGGGTGTCCCTGCTTATGGCAGGGGGGGTTGGAACTAGACTATCTTAAGGTCCTTTCCAACCCTAATGATTCTATGATTCTATTCTATGTTTCTATGGTTTGTTAAAAATAATGGAAATCAGTATGAACTTATCTATTCTTTTCAAGGGATGTGGATCTAGCCAATAAAATACTACTCCAGGATTACCTTCATAACTTTTTTTGTATCTTCATACTTTCTACCTCCTTGTCCTACACTATAAAAAAGCAAATTGCTTAAATGTTTTACTAAGACCTACTCACCTCTTAGGTGTTTCAACAGAGTTAGTTGATATAACTACTTCATAATCAAACATATGTTCATGCACCTATAGCTTGTTGATTACAGCTCATTTATCTACTTGACTACCTTGAAAAACAGCTCTGTATCAGTGTGACTCTTGGGCCATGTACCAGCAAAAGTTGAGCTACTTTCATGATGAAACGTATCAAGCCCAACTTTGGAAGTGACATAGAATAATATATTTCTTCTTCTTTCAGGCAAAGGTGTTTTATATCCTGCATCATGTTATGCTGCATATAATCTTTTAGGAGTGTATCATCATCCTTTTTCAAAGTACATTATGGCGTATGGGGACAGCAATGCAGACTCTGAATCTTATTTTGGGTAGAATCAAGAATTTATTGGTGGTCATCTTCATATTCATAAGGGTATCATAACAGTGATGCTTCAGAATTGTGTATTGTTTTCTTGGTGTTTCTGGCTAGTCTGAATTATCCAAATTAGAGATTTCCATCCATAGGTAAATGTTCTGAATTAAACAGGTATATTGACTAGTAGTGGAATTATTTTGTAGTGGAAAAACTGGTACAGGAATTAACTCCTCCAAGCTCTCCACATAGGCTGGACTGATAAAACATGTTGGTCACATTGTTCTCTGTTGCTGATGACAGAAAACAGCATTGTTCAGGTATATTCTGCCCTCTGTTGCCAAATATCGAGACTAGAAGAAGAGAATGGGGAACTAGGAAGAAAACCTGAAAGTTCTCACTGCCCCTTCAGCTGTGGCCTTAAGTGCATGGTGGCCTCTAAGAGTGAGAACCACACCACTGAATTGCTTATCCCTTCTGGAAGGTTAAAAAGGGTTTTGTCTCAGATCTGAAAAAAAAATTTGTATTTCCATTTTAGTCTCCTTCATTTGTCTTATTACATACTTATGAGATGTGTTCAAGGCGCCATTTGAATCTAAAGATGCATTTATTTTCAGATTTTGTGGCCTAATCATACCTTAAATATGTTCATGACTGGTTAACCAAACCAACTCCATTGTAGCTCTCAAGTCTCTTAGTAATTTTTCTCTATTTAATTGCCAAATGCATCAAATGTTGAATTAGGTATTATGTTAGAAAAAAAAGTGAGTGTGCTACAAATTTTTAATCATTCCTATCACTCATTTCTGTCTGGTGTCTGATGTTTCTGTTTATTGCACACAATAGACATCCATATAGATGATAAATTTAAGCCCACTCTTCAAGTGCATTGTTATTCAGCCTTGTATGTGCAGAATGGTGATAGAAAGTAGGGCAAGAATGAAAAAAAGAGATATAATTCCTGTCCTCCCACATACTTTCTTGTGCAAATCTTTCTGCTTTTTATTCCACCTGAAAAAAAAGTGGTTGACAATATTATTTTCTCCTGTCTGCAGTCAGTTTATCTAGTATAATTATTAAACTCTATTGTCAGGACTGTTAATTCTTACACATTAGAATAAGGGTCCTAGGCCAAAGTCAAGTTTTCTCTGCTACAGTAAAGAAAAAATATCACTGGATAGTTATTTCTGTATGGTTGGTCGGTCTTATTCTATTCTCCTCAGGTATAAGATAAATCTAAGTCAGTTGGATGTTTGTTATATCTTTAAGATATGCCTGCTTTCCCCAGCCAGACAGTTTAACGTCTTTCTCAGGTACTCATTATCCCTTGCTCTGGTTATTGCATTTTTGTTACCTTAGCAAACATGTTCACATTCATGCAGAGTGTGGCTGCAAAGAGCACTCTGACAGCCTCTTCACTCTTCAGAATGTAGAATACGCATCTTCGTTGTCAGCTGCTTCATAGATAACCTTTTTTTGCTTGTAGTCTTTTGCTGAATAGTCAATTAGTAACTCCTGAGGTCTGAAAGCTTTCACTTTTCAACAAGTAGGTTCTAGAACAGCACCTCTGACTATCCTTTCCGTGGTGACCCTTCTGGACACCAAGTACCCACCAAAGCTGCTCTGTCACTGTCCCTCAGATGAGCAGGGGAAGGAAAATATAATGAAAGGCTTGTGGGTTGAGATAAGGACAAGGGAGATCATTCACCAGTTACCATCATGGGCAAAACAGACTTGACTTGGTGAAATTAGTCTAATGAATTAGTAATAAAATAAGAGTAGGATCGTGAGAAATAAACCCAAATCTTAAAAATCACCTTCCCTCCACCCCTCCCTTCTTCCCTGGCTTAATTTTATTCCTGAATTCTTTTCCTTCTCTTTGCCAGTGGTGCAGTGTGATGGCGAATGAGTTCTGTGGTCAGTTCATGACACATTTTCTCTGCTGCTCATTCCTCCTTTGCTGTACTACAAGCGTGTGTAGCTACATGCATCTGCCTTATTTTATTCAACTGAAAAATAGAGTTAGCATATAATTGATTGTTTTCTGGAAATAATTGAAGACAAGGAGGTCAATCTTGTGTGTTTACATATGCATATATCCTTTCATTTAATTTTTTTTAATGTTGATATGAGATAAACAGGCTTAGAGCAAGCGGGTTTTTTTTTTCTCAGTCTAAAAGAGAACAGGAATGAGTCATACTCTTAGCATCGGCAATTTTAAAACAGCTGTAAAACGTATGTGCAGTACTGTCTCATTCATTTTAGTGACAAAGAAAATTCTGTTAAGACTGTTCTGTGTAATATGACATCATACATATTTATAGGTGGGCCATAGTACCAGTGTCTGCCCAATAAAGTTGTATTAATATCTCATTGAAACATAGCTGGTAACAGAAGAGAACCATCTATAAGATTTACCTGTTTGACAACCGAGACATCTCAGAGCACCTTGAATAAGTTCCTTTTTTCTTTTCTTCTTTTTCTTTTTTAATGTTTTAAGTTTAATATTTAATTTAAAAATTAAGTAGGAGACCTTGGGCTTTCAATAACCCCAGTGAGACCCTGGGTGCAACTTGATCTCTTATGCTCCCTCAGCATCATGATTTACTTTATGCCCTGGGCAAAGGCTGGTCTGAGAGAAGTTCACATTTCATTATGGAAAATCCTCCAAGAAATTGGCCCTTGAAAAAAAAAAGTGGAAGGCTGAACTCCTACTCCCTTGAGTATTTGCAGAGAGATGCTATTTAATAATTTATTGAACAATTTCAAAATAAACCAGTTTAACTTCTTTCATCAAAACAAAAGCACTTCTGTACTCGTTATGCCACATGTACATAGTCCAGCAGATTTTCCCAAATGTAGGTGTTGGGGAACTGAGATGTAGCCCCACACAAATAAGATTGGCAGATTTAGGACTGTCTAGTCCTCTGATGCAGCTTCTATACTCTGTAGTTAGCAATGATCTTGATCTGTCCTGCTTTACAGCATGCATGAATGAGGCAGAGGAAAGATGTGCTTGTCATAAGTTCTTCTCTATGCAAAGGGCTTGTAGCTAATACATAAAGGTTGAGTACAGGGGGAGGCAGGTGCACAGAGATCTTTTTCCTTTCAGACTAGAGAAAAGCACAGTGCAACTGGAGTTCTAAGCCAAAGACTCGTTTCTTTGTGACTCCACACTAGTTACAGTTGACCTTCTCTTTCATCAGTTTCCCAGAGTTTATTTTGAATCCATTTACATTTTTGAATTCTACAACATCATGTGGCAAAAAAGAATAATTACAGTACAGCTATGGTTTACATGGAAAATTACTTCCTTCAGCATTAAATCTCTTTGTTGCTTCTATATGTAAAGGTCCACTGGAAACAAGTATCTTTTATGCCATGTAGGTATGACTAACTTCTTCCAAGCACAAATAGAGTAGGAAAAGGGCAACACAAGCAGAAAAAAGCTTTTCCATGGATTAGAAATTTCCACGGATTCCTAATGGAAATGTGAGACCTGTAGGATAACCGTAAAACAGACATTTGTGGGAAAGTTCTCTTTTTAAGGAAGGCTTAAGATGGAGGCTTATATTTGAATGAGCAAAAAGGCATTCAGAGGGGTCAGGTATGGGAACTACGAAGAAAAGTAGTTTCTAGCACTCTGCCAAAAGAAGGTGCCATCTTAAAACAAATGCTATGACTCTTTCTCAGCCTTCAAACCACTCCTGGTGTGCCTGCAGAAATATGTCAGCACAGATGACAAGTATGCTGTGTTTACTATTGCAGGGCAGAACATCAAAACCTGTATTTTTTGAAGGGAACATGCCTTAGAATGTATCTCTTGTGTAGGCTGTTGTTTACTTGTACTCCTGTGCAAGACGGACGACACACGTGGAAAACATGTGAGATAAACCCAGGAAGGGTGTGGATTTTAGAAAATCATCTGAGGCTTAGTGGGACTTCTGAATCCATAATATTGGTCTGCAGCCTGCAAATCACCCCTGCTCTAGCAGCTCCATAATCCAGAAGATGCTTATTGCCTTTCCCCTACCCTGCTGTTGATCCCAGCATTTCTGTGGGGATCTGCCAGCTCAGCTGCATTCACCAGAGCTGGAGGCAGGCTCATACCCAGCTCTGGATGAGTGCTGTGGCCTGTTACTGCCCATGTGTGGCGCTGAGCCAGCCCCAAATAAAACATGAACCTCGGGTGGGTGGAAACTGCTCTTAATTCCAAATCCGAGATGCTCCAGGGGAGTTTGAAATTAAGCAAAACGCATCTGCCCATCCCTCATTATTGTTGTTGTTATTGTTGTTATAACCTTTCATTACACTAATCCACATTTTTGTTCCACATTGTGAGTATGCGAGAGGCTGGAAATAGTCATTAAAATGCGATAATGTTTAAAATTCTAGCACATTAACACTGACATTTTGCCTTCTAAACAATCTCAGGTAATGAAGGTCAATACAAGCAAACAGTCTGTCTACGGCCCTTCGTTAGAGGCTTTCTGTGCTTGGACTTCACAGCAGGGGACTGTCAGGCAGAGTGTTTTCCTCTGTGCGGCTTTTCTCTGAGTCCTTGCTGCAGCTGGCTTCAGCATATGGTAGAATATGAAGATATTTTCTGGGGTCCACTGCCTCAGTCACTGTTTAATGATTAATTACTGCAGGCTGGTGTCAGGGTGAGACATTCAAGGCTTCAGGCAAAAGTCTTAACTACAGAAAATGACAGCAGGCGGGATTTTGCCAAAAAAAGAGAGTAACTTTGCACTGCTAGTTCTAATGATTTGTACTGCCGTTTGTAAATAGCAAGATGGTGAAAGACTGAAACTATCAGGCAATAAATGCCAACAATAACAAGAAATTGTTCCCAGAGAGAGCATTAGGATGTTCTGTCATGTTGAGAAAATGTTATAACTAGATCTTTTGGAACTAAGTGGGGACTTCTGGGCTATCTTCTGTCAGACCATCTCCAAGCAGAAGTGAACACAGCCTCCAATCACTCAGAAGACAAACACTGAGAGACAGGGAGGCTTATGCCCGTGTGAGCTATGAAGCCAAGGAATTGGATTTGGCAGTACCAGCTCCATTGTTGCTGATGGTCTGGTGGTCATCACACTGCTTTCTGTGATAGATCTTGAGCTGGCATCAGCACTGTGGGCTGCTCCTGAGTAGCACACAGCTCCTCCAGGCACAGGGATGCAGCATTACCACCAGCACTGCTATCCGAGCCTATGTGGCAGTTGGAATGTAGTCCTATGGTGTACAACGATATTAGGGGAGATGGTGGTTCTGCACTCCACACAGCCCTGTTGGGGAGAGACCATGGCCCCTTGAGCCTTAACTTCATGATTATCAACTCTGCCTTCCAGTTGCATCAGCCTCAAATTGATGTGATGAGGATGTAAGGGATCAAAGCTGTTTAAAACCTTTTGTTCAGTTTTTAGAAATGCATCTTAAAAACTGTTAATTTGCTTGCATGACTCTATGTGTATAAAACTTTCCATAAGATACAGTTATCTCCCACCTACAAAGATAAGAGTTGCATGTGTGCTTTAGAAAAGCCTAGGTTAATTTTCTTCAGATTGCCCTTCATCGTAAATGCAAAACGGGTGTAAATGATACAATTCATGTTTAGTATCATGTTACAACTGCTTTGTGCTTGTGCCAGTGACTCTACAGAGCAACAGAGAATTACATCTTTCATCTCAAGTGCCTTTGTCTTTGATAAAAATATGAAAACCAGTTACTTTGAAGATGAAGCATTTCACGGTGTGTAGCTTGGGATTCCACCTTCTTTCTGCAGTGCCATTAATGAAGCCAAAATCTCACCAGCTTTCAAGTGAATGCAGAGCTGATTAGCACTGGAAATGCTTTTGGTGATTTGGTGAAAATGTTTTTCTTCCCTAGGTAAAAAAGTATCCACTATTGTTGGCTGTTGAAAGCCAAAAATGTTTATGCTTTTGGAAAAGAGAAAAAATAAAAATCAATTTAATTTTTTTCTGCAAACAGTTGGTTTCTAATGAAGTAAAAAAGAAAATCTTGTAAGGTATATTTGTCATAGGAAAGATTATTTTTTGAGGAAACAAAATTGACTCACTCTAGATGAATTTACTGCTTTATAAAACTATTTTGTTTCCATGAATTAAATAAACTTTTCACAGTAGATAATAAAAATGTTGTGGGTTTTTTGTTTTTTTTTTTTTTTTTTTTTACTTCTGGTTGAATATTACAAAGTATGGAAAAGACTTAGTTGTCTACTAATAAAAAACTAATTTTAGCTGTGAGCAATCTTTAGTCCTTTTATTGTTATAGGAAAAGAATGATGCTAAGTGAAAAGCAGCAGAGAATTAATGGGCAGGTTACCCAGCTTGTGCAGTCACAATAAAATGCAGCGTTATTTGTCAGTTTTTAATGTGATATTAACTGATGATGGGTGAACCACAAAAGGTTGAAAGACTGTTTGAATAATCACAAGAAGCATAGATGCTTACTTAAACTTTATCTGAATGTCTAAAGACTGTAGAGTAGGGACAAACAGTGTAGTTGCCTGAGTAAAAAAAGGGGAGTGACAGCCACCCTTTGGAAATAAGACTTTTGGTTCTCCCATCTGGACTGACAATGCTGTAAACAAAATAGCACTTCTCTCTTCTTTAAAATAATAAGAAGCACTAGAGAGACACATGCAGAAAGGTATTCAATTTCTTAAAATCTCCAGAGAAGACATGCAATTTTAGGTAACTTAAAAAAATTAGTCTAAGTTAGTCTGCAGACATCTAATTTTAGTAGTAAAAGTAATATGATTAGTTGACAATAAATGAAGCTTATAGGAAAAAAAATGCTTCATTTTCTTTTATCACCACAAAAAGAAAATTTGTTTTGCATATTGAAAATTTCAATGCAGAATAGTTGTTGTGATCTTAAATACTTAAAAATAATTGAAGAGAGTAATTCCTAGGTGCAGCTTTAAAATCCATCAGACACAAAGACACAACCTGTGTCTCATGACATTCCTGAGCTGCAGATTGTGGACCATCAAAAGATATTTTAGTAAAATATCGGTGTGTTTGTTTCAATGGAAAATATCTGAACCTTTACTATAATGCAGCACCATCACCTCTCTGATGAGTGGAGCCAGGAAGTGATCAACAACCCCACTTGACATGAGATGTCTTACAGGACTTTTTCATCTGCCCTCTGGATGGACAGACTGTGTCCACTAACTAGTGAGATAAATCTGTCAGAGTGGAGTGAGTCACCTCGGAAACAGATGTCAGAGAGACAAGAAGGCATTTCCTTTAATAAAAATAGTGTCTAAGGACAAGCAGTATTTGGTAGCAGGAACTTTTAATGAGAATATCATTAAGGAATTCAGTCTACACACCACAAAGTATTGTGGAGCAGACCCAGCTGACTTGTCTGCATTTTTTCTGATTTACCAACCATCAAACATAAAGAAGGTATTTTGGTGAGCTAAGTCTGTGTCCTGAAGTGAGAAGCCTCACTTGCAGCAGATCACAGATTTGCCAGAAGGTTAGTATCAGCTTCTGGCAAATTGTCACCATGGGTGGATGATTTCTTGGATAGCATCTCTACTCATATTCTGTGAAACTGCAGAAGAAAGAGAGAAGACCCATATAGAGTTAACATCTTCTATGGAGAAGATTGGAGGGGTTTAACTAGAAAGTACATCCCAGATGGAGTTTTGGTACATAACTGAAAAGTCAGTGCATTCAGGCTTAGCGAGCTTGCTTTCTCACTTTGCAATATATAGGTTATCAGTCTAGCCAGAAGCAAAATCTGTGTCCTTGCTATCTAACATTTGTAACTCCGCCTGGCACCACCTGGAAGTTTTTAATACATCAAAAGAAGGACACAAATCAAAACGGAGACGTACAATGAGTATACAAAAGAATCCTAAACTGAAGTTGCTGTTATTTTGAGTTTGCAGAGCTCATGATTAGCATCATCAAGTGCTAGTCAGATTTATGTCAGGCCAGCCTTAAATCTTCAAGTGAAAATTAAAGAGAAATTCAAATGTTCACATCCACATTAAAGAAAAAAGTATTTATGTTCTGTTCAAATTGTATTCTTGTCATTGCCTTGTGTTTTAGCTCCTCAAATCTAGAAATCATCTAATATCATTTTAGATGACCTATGCGTGCTTCCTGTTACCTGTCTGCCATTTCATAGGAGTGCAGGACTCTCAGAGGTGTCGTGTCACATCTACTAGGACTGTGATGATGTCCTAAATCTGCTAGGTTGTCTTCTAGGTTTCCAGATGACTAGATATGTATAGCAGCAAAAACAGTGTGATTTTTTTCAGAGATTAAGACTTCCCAGTAGCCTACAAACTGTAGAAATTCTTAAAAGATTTAGGTGAACAGTAGATTTTTGGATGCCATCCTATGAAAGAATATATGCAAGATCTCTGATCTCGTTTAGTTGAGCTGACATATTTATATCCCAAATTTTATGAGGCTTGAGCTTTCAGAGTAGCGGTATTATGATGAGTTAACACCACTGCTTAGATTGTTCACCAGCCAAATAGCAAAATTTCTTAATGTCATTTTATGGGACTTATAAGACATTAAACTAAATATGATTGCTGTTCCATAAAACAGAACAGTTCTCCACATACTGTATGTATGCAAATACAATATCCTATCTCAGCCTCCAGTGCCCATAGTAAGTTATCCTTAGAGTTTAGACTGAATAACTGTTATTGGTTTACATGCTCCTATATCTTTGCATTTCACATAACTAATAATGAGAGAAGCTTTTGGAAAAATAGGAATGATGCCTTATATGCCTGACCATACAGCCGAGAAGCTTTTCTCTTTCTGCAAAAGCAGAACATTTGTCCAATTGAAACACAGTTTCAAAATGCAGAACAGATTGATTTTCAAAACCAGGGAGGTGGGATATTCAATGAATGGCAAAAGTTTCTTTAAAAAGCCACCATCACATGAGACCAAATATTCTCATGGGTCAATGGACAAGGTAACCAGCATATCTAGAATCAATAGTGAATACTATTAGAAAGAATATCAGGTAGAAATTTTAGTATGCTTATTGTTTAAACAATCTCTTTCTACGTAAGTATGAGAAGAATGGCTTTTATCATAATTACCTGGGCTAAGAATTTAACATCAAAGCATATTGTCCAGTCCTACAAAGGAAATTTTGATCTAAGCGGACCCCAGGTCTGTTTCCCAAATACTTTCTCCTGTATCATAAAATGCGGGGAGAACCTTAACACAGGGCCATTTCTATAGTCCTGTGTTTGATGTTAGATATTGAACATTAAACAATTGCTACTTTTTCCCAATAAATTAAGTTTTGGAATGAATTGAATGTGGAATATTCACCGAAATAATGCCTGAGCTGAATATTATGAGTCGGAGGGAAGAAAGATGCATGACTTTTTTAAAAGATGGGAGTTCAAGTGAAAGAGGAAATGAATCACCAATTTATGAAATCACCAACATATGAAAATCAGCAATTAATGAATGCATAAGTTAGAGAAATACTGAAAAAAGTAATGTGTGCAAGTCAAAGTAATAATTCATGCAGCCACTGATCTTGGCAGCATTGCAGAGGCAACATTTTTACAAGGTTAAGCTGTCTTTGAACTTTTCTGTACTATATTAGGTGCAAACAGATATTTCTTTTGTATCAAGCATACATCTTTTTGTTCTTTTACTTAAAAAAATATCTCAAATTATGACAACAGTGAGGAAAAAAAATCCTCACTATTGTATTTTTCTTCTCCACTTCACATAAAATATATCTGAGGACATTAAACCAACTGGGTATTGTTCCACATAAATAAAATGAAATAAACAAAGGACATGGAACCATTGGAACACGTCCAGAAGAGGGCCACGAGGATGATCAGGGAACTGGAGCACCTCCCGTATGAAGACAGGCTGAGAAAGTTGGGGCTGTTCAACCTGGAGAAGAGAAGGCTGCGGGGAGACCTCATAGCAGCCTTCCAGTATCTGAAGGGGACCTATAGGGATACTGGCGAGGAACTCTTCATTAGGGACTGTAGTGACAGAACAAGGGGTGACAGGTTAAAACTTAAACAGGGGAAGTTTAGGTTGGATATAAGGAAGAAACTCTTTACTGTGAGGGTGGTGAGTCACTGGAATGGGTTGCCCAGGGACGCTGTGAATGCTCCATCTCTGGCAGTGTTCAAGGCCAGGTTGGACAGAGCCTTGGGAGGCATGGTTTAGTGTGAGATGTCCCTGCTTATGGCAGGGGGGTTGGAACTAGACGATCTTAAGGTCCTTTCCAACCCTAAAAATTCCATGATTCTATGATTTTCTAGTGAAAAAATACATGGAATCAATTGATAACTTGTGGTTTTATTTGTGTTAAACATACCATCAGTTATGAGATAAAACGAATACAATAAGAAATGCAAATTTCCATTTCATAGAAAGTAAGGCATTTACTCTAAAAAGTACTAAAACATAGTAAGGTTATCACAATGTTTAGTTTGTGATTATTCTTCAAGACAGAGCAGGATCCTAATGATTTAAAGAAGCGTTTGGTGTTGATAGCCTGTGTCTAGTTCCAGAAGAGAACTATGTTTCACATGGTCAGTGACCACGTTATATAAGCATTATATACTGTCTGAAATTATAGAAACTTTATTTTTCCTGTATGGATCCTGTTGAACTTTTTGTTTCATCTTAAAAAAATATTTGTTTTTTCTTCAGAACAGAGGCGGTATAGCTCAAAATATTTTAAATATAAACATAAAACTAATATTTTTCTGTTAATTTGGAAAGGGGAAGAAGCAACGAATTTTTGCTGACTAACCAATTTCAACCAGCTTGAAATTGGTTAGTCAACTCTTTTCCTTTGTCCCTTTTATGTAGTACTGACATTGTACAGAAGGAACCTCTGGGATTGTACTTTGGTCACAGTGTTGCTACCACAGCAATAAAGAAAAGGGAAAGTTGGAGGAAATGGTGGTGGTGTTAAAAAATGTCATGACAATCCTGGATTAAAGCAGAAGCAAAGTCTTCTGTGCCCTGGTAAGAGACTATGTGTTTATGAAACATGTCTTCTTCACATTTCTAGCTCTTTGACAGATATAGGAAATCAAAAGGTGGATGTAGTTAGTTGTTACAAAGATCCAAACACTGAAAACAGAGGCCTAGCAGAAAAAGCATATGAAAAATTGTATTGCATTAAGTGATTTAATAACAGTGAAAGCATTATGTTAAAGAAGCCAAACAGAGCAATGTCCTTGCAGTTAAGTGGCCTTTTCTGAGAAGAAACCATGAATAGCTTTCTCTAATCAAATCTGCAGAGACTATAAACCCTGGATAAAAGTACAGAGGAACTTGATATGACAGGGTTCACAAGTTACACATTGTCCTACACAGGACAAACTTTCAACAGAATGCAAACCTTCACTTTTTTCAAATTTATGTGTGTTTCCCGGAGAAACAAGATAAGTTAGAAATTTTCCTAATCAATTTCTGACATCAATAGAATGATTCCTACTGATTTTACACTCTACTGTATCAGCTCACAATGAACAGGGGTAATACAGAAAGCAGCAGATAATGCACATATAGCAAAAGAAGGTGGCTGTAAATTTGCCCTCTTTACAGTCATTGCTTTAAGAAGAAATACTTAAAGTCATATACCATGGTGTCCTAAGAAGTCATATGATGAGTAGAGGTTGCACACGTCGGCATATAAAGCCACTTACCAAAGGAATATTTGAAATTTAACATTAACAAGACTTCACGATGTAGCAGCACAAAAAAAAGAGGCAATCTCTTGCTGTATTTCTTCTTTTTATATGGCTAATAGGACTAAGTTAAATAAAATATAATATTTGCATAAAATGTGTTAGAATTGTTTTTTCACAGATAGGCTTCTAATTCCAGTCTCTCATATAGATAAATAGCCTTGGACTAATGAAAATCCATTTTTAGATCTGCCTCTTTTTAGGTTTCTAGATAAACGTAACAGTGAGAAAATCCGTAGAAAGAGCAAATGTTCATACACAAACATGGCCTAGAATAATGCTTCCATCTTTGCATGAGATTTGCAACATACTCAAGTGTTGAATGCTGTGACCAATGACTTAACCAAACATTTTGCTTTTGGTTAAACATATTATTTCTATGATTCTATGATATTTGGCAGCTGTACTGAGGTGCAAATTGTGTTCCTAAGCCAATTTATAACACTCTAAGGGCCTCGCTGGAGTCTACTGGTGAATCTATATTTCTGAAGGAAGAGATCTCAAGTATGTACTAATCTTTTCACACTTGAATACTGTTGCCAGGAGCTGGTACATCACCAAATAGAGTCTGCCTGGTTACTAGCTTCAGGCAGTGAGGGTAGAGGAGAGCAGTGTCACTCAACATCGAATTTTAGAGAAGAGTCACTTGGCAGTATAAACTGACAAGTAGTGTGGGGTCTAACCCTATCATGTGACTTCTCACACTACAGGTACTGAGACTGCTTGTGCACGTGAAGTTAAGCACATCTACAAGCATTGTATGACCATGGTCATAACTTTTTCTCCACAGTATTTAAAATAATTTAAAATTATATAAAATTATTTGTTCAGTTCTTAAAACCCTTAAGTTGACATAGCTGGGAACAAGTGTTCCTGCGCTTGTTCCTGAAGATATGGAGCCATTGACTTAATGGTTGTGACCTCAAATTACAGAAGACACTTAATGCTACTGTCAGAATAGTATAAAGCTGCTTTATAAAGGGAAGAAACACAGAAATAGAGTATCTCTAAACATAAGAGAGAGAATTTTCAGATGGAAATGGATGCTGAGGGCTCATACGCAGTGAGGTATTTATTGCCAAAGGTGTTATTTGAATTGCAGAATTATTTCTACATCTCTTTTCACACTAAATAGCTCC
>JBCJKH010063290.1:0-2500 GCA_039877255.1 Loriculus beryllinus
AAGTTATTTTTCTTCGGTGTAAATAATTGAGTGGAACGGTACTAAATACCTAAGCACATTACAATCAAAAGAACAATTCTTTTGTCTTCGGCAGGTTTTATTTCAGATACATACTTAGTATATGTTTTGCAGTACTTCATCACAAAAACAAGACTTAGTTTTGGTTCAGATTTGAGCTATGACCAATCTGCACATATCTGTAGTCCCCAAGAGTGCATTTTTACAGCTGTAAAAGTAGTCAACTTCCATGATTCATTACATATCCACTTCTGCTGGATGATATTATTCCTGTGTGGTTCACATTGCTTATAGCAGAAGTTTACTGTATGGGTTTTGTTGCTTGTTTATAAGCTAATTAAATGTTTAGGTTTGAATATTAACCAGGAAGCTGAAGTTGTAGAAAAAGAGGAGAGGATATTTTCATTCATATAGTGAAGATTTTGGTCCCCATCTTGCAATAACTTACATGTTTGTATTAATCCTTGACTCACCTGGATTTAACAGGATACTATTAATGTTTAAACTTAATAGTGCCTGTAAGCCTTTTAAAGGGATAGGGGTAGAGCTATAGAAGAAGCTATATACACTTCTGCAAAGACAGTGTCTTTCTAGACTTTGGATTTATCAGTATCTCCTAAGTTTAGAAAACTTAAAGTTAGTCTTTTAGGTATCTGAAAGGTTGGTTACAATAAGTTCTATTTATAGGCAATGGAGAGGTTATGGTGATTCCATGCAACTATTTTAGGTAGGGATTTTTTGTATATAATAGTGTTGGATGATAAGTTCTTGTCAGGGAGCAGCAAAAGCAGAGTTGCTCCACAAGGGAAGATGATGTTGAAAGCAACCATAGCACAGGCAGGGAAATTGCAATGCTGACTATGGTATTTGAGCAGGAGAAGGGTTATTGACAATAACAAGCTCCATTCATAGCCTAGCAATCATCAGATAAGGCAAGGTAATGAGTCAGGTCTGATGACCAAGCAGCCAGAAAAAGTCTTGTTTTTTCTAAAAGCCATAATTTAGAAAAAAATGAATGCAGACTTTAATAAAGGGAAGAAGAAATGTTTTACTGTTGAGTAGTGTAATGCATTATAATAAAGAATCCATCTCATATCCTGGATATTCTTGAAAAAATTTAAATTATTATAATTGATTTGTCAGTTGTGATGCAGTAAGATCTGGACTGAGGGTGTAGTCCTGTAGAGAAGCCCTGAAAACAGTATCTAGAAGAAGCATTCTTATTCTTTGCTCTGGTGAGTGGGAGAATGTGTAATTTGTAGAGCTGAGTATCACACATGAACACTTTCCTATTTTATTGTGTTCAGCAAAATAAAAAAAAAAAAAGAAATCCCTGCACCTCTCCCCACCCTGAAAAAAAGATTTTAACAGGTAGCATGCTGAATACAATTTCATGACAGTACACACCTATTTTGCAAATATCTGAAAACAACACAGAAAGCTAAAATGGTGTGTGAATATTAGTAATGGGGCCTTAATTAATAATTAAGGCTTTAAATATGTAATTAAGGATTAATAATTAGTAATTAGGCTTTATCTCACAAGGATTAACTGTATGTTCACAGCTGATATAAATTCAGTTCTGTGTAATAATTCTGGACAGCCATGTGTTGTTACACTCAAAAAAATAATTGCACTAATTAATTTTCTCTTTTCTCAGAATTTTAAGTTTTGTGATTTGTCTTCTTAATAATTTATATTGCTCTCCAGAAAATAGAACCTAAATTAAAAGTGTCTTTAACTCCAGTATTAAAGTCTGTATTAAGCATGTTTATTAATTTGCTTTTGAAACAAAATATCAGAGAGAAACTGATAGGTTTTTGATTTGATAACTACTTAAACTTACAGAGCGTACACTTTGATATATACATTCTCAGCAGCTTTGAATGGAATCAATTTGTATTGGTGGTTGGCCGCACCTTTGATGAATCTAAACGAAAGAGGCAGTCAGTGTGTGACAGAATGTACTGCACTGAATATAGTTTGCAAGCACAGAACCCTGTATCTACAATCATATTTAAGGTAATTTAAATTGGGACCTGTGGCTGTCTATAAGACTGTACTTTTATTTACTGCCTAAAACCATCAAAACTTCTCTAGCTTATCCAGAATTAGTCATGCTTCTTTTGCTGAGTTTATGTCAGACTGGACACTGGAGAGGAAGAGTGGGTATCTGCAGGACAAGAATTAAGGAATAGAATCTTGTATTGTCATGGCAAGAAGACTTCCTGTGCCTGTAGTGTGCAAAAACCAAGTTCCAAAATAAAAAAGGAGTACAGTTGATACAATACCTGCTCCTTAAGCCAAATAGGATCAAGATGGACTTCAACAGAGTCTAAAAGCAGGCATTCTCAGTGTAGACAACTGTAAAGTTTATGCTTGAGAAGGGACCTCTTTTTTGATGCTGTCAATATAGATATTGCCACATACAACTAGTAGAATTTTGTACTGAACTGAACTTTCTAGAATCTGAAAGGCTAGA
>JBCJKH010063290.1:7500-11156 GCA_039877255.1 Loriculus beryllinus
AGAATTATGGCTGATCCTCTGTCCTTGCCTAACATTTTTTTACCTTTGACTCAGTGCATCTTTTAATAAATTTTCAAAGGCACTGTTCTAAGGATTAAGTATCAGTCTTGATTTAGATAATTGCTTAAAAAAAATATCAGGAACTTGAAGTAATCTAAAAGCAGGGTTTTATACAACAGCGTTTTATTCACCTAATGGCAATAACTGCCCATTAGAAACAATATAATAGTGCTCGGGTCTATACATTAACTTATTAAGTGCTGCTTCTTTACAAAACATTTGCTTAGTGCTGGAGGATACATGATAGAGGGAACTCATACATGTCTTGCTGACACCCCTCGCTCCCAGGAAACTGTGGGATATAGTGCTGGACATGACGTTACCTTGGGTACATGACAGTCAGCCCCTAACCAGGCTCTGTTTCACAGGCCTAGGTGGCACTCGTTTTCAGTCCTTGGTAAGGTATGAACTTGTGGTAATTGGGGCAACTGTGGCAAATGTTTCCAATCTTCTTTTCTTCCCAGTCCTATCTGACTTTACTGGTGTTGCTTTTTAAATGAAACAAGAACAATTTAACAGTTGATGATGGTGGGCTATACTGGGAAATCTGTTAGTGTTATGGTGTCTAAGTGTCTGACTAACAGGGCCTAGGAGCAACTACATCAGAAAGGTACTTTTTTACTTTTTTCCTTGCAGAATTCTAGGCAGAGTCTGGCGCTGGAGTTGGCTGTCATGTCCAAGTCTGTCAGCTTTTTTTGTTTGAAACAGCAAGGGTAAGATGAACTGCAGGGTAAGATGGGCTGTTTTTGAATACGATAGTCCAGTTATGATACCACTTCTTTTTTCCTTTTCTTTGGTTCCCCCTCCCTCTTCTTCTGTTCTTTTTTTGGCATTGACTTTGGAAGTTTGGCATAATCTTTCATTTATATGAAGATGTGTTACCTTGCTGGACAAGTTCCTTAAATAATTTATAAGTATAAACACTAAATTTAACAGAAATAAAATAGTCCATCTTGCCTTCATTCCATTTTACCCAGGAGATGTAAAATCAAGCATATTAAGCAATTAGAAAAAAGATCGTTTTGGTATAATGGTATAGTAAATATGGTGAAACTTGTTTTTTGAAAACAAGTTTCCAGCTACTTCTTAAAGATCATATGTAAAGCTCTTACAGTGAAGCTTGAAATTGTTTATTCAACATTATTAGAAATTTCATTCAATTCAGTTAAAATGTTGTGGAAAAAAATCCATACATGCTCATTTATGATAAATATTTGCTGTTGTAAATTCCATTGAATTTTATCTTTTCTTACTTCTAGTAATTAGGCACAAGAGGAGTTTATGTGCTTCAAATTGTCTCATTAGACTCTCAATTAGCATTAATAATTATGCAAATTACTATACAGTATCTGTCCCCCTCCTCCATTCTTTAGTGCCATAAGCAGGCAACTCCAGCAATGCATTATAATCTATCTTTATCTAGTTTACGCTTAGCAGTCTAATCTTTCCATTGCTGCTCTATCAAATTACGTGTGTGGCATAGCCACCCATGTTTATCTGTAATTGTGGGGCTACCTATAGAGATGGGAGATGTTTATTTTTATATAACCAGTTAATGAGCAACCTTTTACAGCAATGTTAATGACAATAGTCCAAAGCGTATTTATAAAAAATTTCAGAATTCATATTTCAGATACTAAATACTTTTGTTCAATGCCTGCTCCTCTCACTAGTAGGAGCTTTTACTTACTTAAGTGACTTTTTAAGAAGTACTTAATATTTGTGTAGTATCTTGATGATGAAGAACTATACAAATGCTTCAATATTAACTTAGAGGCTCAATCCAGGCAGGATTAATCATAGAATCATGGAATCATAGAATCATAGTATAGTTAGGTTTGGAAAGGACCTTAAGATTGCCTAGTTCCAACCCACCTGCCATGGGCAGAAACACCTTGCACTAAACCATGTCACCAAAGATTCCATTCAGCATGGCTTTGCATATTGCCAGGGATGGAGCACTCACAATTTTTCTGGAAAGCCAGTTCAAGTAACTGCTTTTTTCACATTAATATGTATATATTTATAAATTTTAAGAGACACTGATCGTTGAATCTCCCATTTCTATGTTTTGATTCCCACAACTCCAAAAAGGTCTGTCTTTATAAGTGTAATCAATCCTTATTTTTCATTTCAGTTGTGTGTGTTTGTACAAGCAGTAACTGTAAGCCTGTAGCCTAAAGATTTTTTTGCACAGTGTTCCATCTCCCCACTGTGGCAAAAAGTGCTGAACACACATTAATTATTGTCTGTGCATTGGTTTCACCTTTCTCCCCTGGTTTTCGTTAGGTTCTGAGCTCATGCCCAAAGCCCTCTCCACCAGGATAGTGGGAGGCATTTGGTGGTTTTTCACACTTATCATCATTTCTTCGTATACTGCTAACCTAGCCGCCTTTCTGACAGTGGAACGTATGGAATCCCCTATTGATTCTGCTGATGATTTGGCCAAGCAGACAAAGATAGAGTATGGGACAGTTGAAGATGGAGCAACCATGACATTCTTCAAGGTAAGTTTTATATTCTTTTTTGAAAAGATGCTGTGTCCAATTGCAGAAGGAGGACTTGTACACATTGCTAAGAAGCAACAGATATGGTTCTTGCTGACAGCAAAAGCAGTTGAAAATCACTTTTTGAGGATTTGCAAGATATTAAAGGAATCAAATGTAAAAACTGCCATGGGAAATAAAAGGCAATTTCTCTGATTTTTTTTTGCTTAAAGAATTGAATTTGTTGTAGTAGAATAAGTGGAGAAACCTGAACACTTTGCTCAGACAGATCTCTTGTAGACATGTACAAGAATGAGTTTTGTCAGGTTAAGAGTTACAGTATCAATTCACAGTATTATACTTAATTTTATTCTTTTTTTAAGCAGACTACATTAAGAATTTTAGTCTCTGGGCTGAGAAAAATATATAGGATTTCATATTTTTGAGAATCTTTTGACTGAAATTTGGGGTTCACATAAAAAAGCTCAGATTCTGCCAGCTTGTCTGTTCCTTTTAATCTGATACTAAAATAATTCCATTTAAATACATCAGAATATGCTGCTGAATTAAAGAGAAATCTTCTTTGACTTCATCAGTCATTTAAGTGGCCATAAATTAGATGTATGCATGAAAGGATAGAGAATGGTTTGTTATCAAAATCATGTCTGGTAACACAGAAGTGTCTCAAATTTTCCAAACAAGGACGTGTTTACCAATATTTGTCTGATCTTCGGTACATTCTGAAGACTTCTAGCTAGTGTATTCTGTTTTTTTGAGTCGTTATGTGATCACCTAAAGCTTTGCTGTGCCCATTACACTGACATTTGTAATTGGACAAATTGAGCTCCAAGGTAACTTGTAAACTGGTGCCTAAATTGAAGAATGTGTTATATGTTATGAGTTTCTCTCATCAGATTCAGAAAGTACAAAACATGTTTATATATCAAGTCTAAATAGTAACTATTTAATCTTATTACCTTTGAGCAAATTGAAGTGTATGCATAGTTTTCATTTTTTATAAAAGTTATAGGGATTCAGCTTCTGCGTGGAAATAAAAATCATAGAATCATAGAATAGTTAGGGTTGGAAAGGAACTTAAGATCATCTAGT
>JBCJKH010063290.1:11256-22814 GCA_039877255.1 Loriculus beryllinus
CTTAGTGAAGCCATGCTGGCTGTCACCAAGCACCTTGTTGTTTTTCATGTGCCTTAGCATGCCTTCCAGGAGAATTTTCTTCAAGATTTTGCCAGGCACAAAGACTGACTGATCTGAGGTTTCCCAGGTCATACATTTTCCCCTTTTTGAAAATGGGGGTTATATTTCCCTTTTTCCAGTTGTCGGGAACTTCACCTGTCTGCCATAATTTTTCAAATATGATGTCCAGTGGCTTAGCAACTTCATTTTCCAGCTCCCTCAGGACCTGCGGACGGATTTCGTCAGGTCCCATGGACTTGTGCACGTTGAGGTTCTTAAAATGATCTCGAACCAGATCCTCTCCTACAGTGGGCCCAAGGTCTTCCTTCTCACAGTCGTTGCCTTTGCCCTCCAAGTCTTGGGTGGTGCGGTCAGAGCCTTTGCCACTGGAGACCGAGGCAAAGAAGTCATTCAGAACCTCAGCCTTCTTCCAATCCTGCGTAGCCAGTCCTCCTGATAGCTTCTGGAGAGAGCCAACATTGTCCCTAGTCTGTCTTCTATTTGCAGTGTAATTATAGAACCCCTTCCTGTTATCTTTCACATCCCTAGCCAAGTTTAATTCTAACTGGGCCTTAGCTTTCCTAATCTGATCCCTAGCTTCCTGGATAACATCTCTGTATTCTTCCCAGACCACCTGTCCTTGCCTCCCCCTTTTGTAAGCCCTTTTTTTCCTTTGAATTTTCCTCATCAGCTCCTTATCCATCCAAGGAGGTCTCCTGGCCCTCCTGCTGCACTTCCTTCTAGTTGTGATGCAACTCTCCTGAGCTTGTAGTAGGTGACCCTTGAATATCATCCAGCAATCTTGGGCCCCTCTACCCTCTAGGGCTATATCGTGTGGAACCTTACTAGGCAGGTTCCTGCAGAGGTCAAAGTCTGCTCTCTTGCAGTCAAGGGCAGTGAGCTTGCTGCAGTCTCTTCTCAGTGTCCTGAGGATCTCAAATTCGACCATGGTCATGGTCACTCAACCAAGGCTGCCCTGGAGCGTCAGATTCCCAACAAGCCTTTCCCTGTTGGGGAGCAATAGGTCAAGCATGGTACCTCTCCTTTTTGGATCCTCTATTACTTGCAGAAGGAAGTTGTCTTCCATACAATCAAGGAACCTCCTGGATTGATTGTGGCGGGCCGTACCGTCCCTCCAACTGATATCAGAGTTTTTGAAGTCTCCCATGATGACAAGAGAATGAAGCCATTCCTATCTGTCTGTAGAGTGCTTCATCCTCTTGATCAGGCAGTCTGTAACAAATCTCTACAACAATGTCTCCCATAGCTGTTGTCCCTCTGACCCTGACCCACAAACTCTCTGTTGACTGATCACCTGTCCCCAGACAGAGTACCATACTCTCCAGCCTATCCCTACCACAAATAGCAACTCCCCCTTCTGTCTGCTCAGCCTGTCTTTTCTAAAAAGCCTGTAACCTTCCATTCCAACACTCCAGTCATAGGGGTCATCCCACCATGTTTCTGTGATGCCTATTATATCATACCCCCATAGACATGCACAACTCTTTAATTCCTCTTGTTTGTTCCCCACGTTGCTCCCTTTTCTGCACAAGTCTTTCTTTCTGCTCTCTTTCTGCTGTTTCTCTTTATCTAGATATATTTTGTGTTTACCTAGTATATTATATCCAAGAGCTAGAGAGAAGCTACTTCTAATGAAATAGGAATTGCACATCCTGCATGGAAGTTTTTTGTTTGCAGTTGGAATAACCTAAGCTTAAACACAACAAAGTTATTGTGTCAGATCACATACATTAGCATTGTTTTTAGTACATTAACAAATTCTTCCCTGTGAATAAAAAAGAAATCAGAACAAAATACAGAATTTGCTTATTCAGTTGATACATTTAAGGTCAAATTAAGGTTTATTCTGTGGAACATTTTCTGGACTTTATGTGTGAACAAATCATGTTTAGTAAGTGTTTTGTGATGTGAGAATGCACTGATACTTAAGAACTTCTGTTCCAGGTAGCAACCAAATGATTCCAGATATTTTTTTGATGTGTACCATCTTATCTAGAAGTATGCAAATTAATTGATATTGTTTACCTAGTGGATCTAAACTTAAGTACTAGAAGTAGCTACAACAGTTCTTGTAGTTCAGCCAGTAAGTGAAAAGCCTGCTTAAAAAGAGAAGTAAATGCAAAATGTAATCTCATTTGATTAACTCAGTGTCTGAAGCAACTTCCAGGTGGAAATTAGAATTTGCTTGATGTAAATGCTATTTGGTACAGCTATCTGTGTAGGAAATACTCTCAGAAAGATAAACCAAAACATTTGTATACAGCTTGTCACAGTAAACTTTCTTGTAAAATTAGGTATTTTACCTAATGAGTTTGAGTTTCAGAAAACAGATTACCATTCTGGTGAATATAGTATGTATGTACTTGTGTGTTTCTAAAATATACTTCTACTTTGTATAAACAAACTGCTTCAGGAATATTATTTATTACATGAAGAAAAAGAAAATGCAAGAAAATATTTTAAAGTAAGACTGTAAATGGAATTGCCTTCAAGGGTACTATTAGAGTTGAACAGCTCATAGATACTACTACTAAATAATAATATAAAAATCACTTAAGAACATGAAACTGATAAAGGAAAACAAAAGCTATCAGAAAAATACCTTAAGTTACAGAAGTGACACAGGAGGTAGATAGTATAGAAAAATATAGATACAAAAGACAGGAGATTTGCATGTATCTGCATTATGTGTAAAAAACCAGAGTAAATAGTTACATTTTAAATTCTTTTCAGAATAATTTCTGTTTTACCAGTAAGTTAAAGGAGAGGTTTAAATGTTGTATATTATATTCTCTGATATATAGACAAGTAAATTTCAAGTAGGAAGTAGCACTGCCATTTTATATGACAATATGATAACGAACTATTCTGTTCTGTTCTCTTCTCTTCTGCTGGCCACACTTTGAAAATATGTTTAAAATAGGAAAGAGTTCCTTGAAGGTGAGGGAACTACTGTAGGTCTGGAAATAAACTATGTAGTTAGAGGCTAAAGATCAGTTTGTTTAATCTGCTGAAGATAAGGTTAAGAGGTGGCTTGATTATAGTCTCTAAATGCCTTAATGGTAATGAGTCTTCTGACAGGAAATGACTGTTCAATCTAATAGAAAAAGTCATAATGAGATCCAGTGTTTCAAAGCCAAAATTAGGCAACATTCAAACTAGGAATAAGGTATATATCTTCAAGAGTGAGAGTCATAAGTGCTACAGTTTATCTAAGAGTTGGCTGGATTCATCCATCACATGCAGCAACTGTGAGGAAAACGGATACAGCATAATCCAAACATATTATGATTTTGACTTAGAGACTACTCAGTGAAACAGATAGACTTCATTATACAGGAGCTCAGATTACTTTTTAGTAGCCCCATCACACTTCAAAAATCTATGAGTATGGATTCTGGGGGGAGAATGTTACACAAAAATGGTTGAGAGGATAAATATATTATCTGTATGTTTTTCTGTAACTGCTTTGTCTTGTTTTAATGAGAGTGGATTGGGTAAAACCATGGCACTGTGTTACAAGACATGAAGGCATCAGATGGTTTCCTAATGTTAAATGAAATTATCATATCTTGGTAATCGTTATTGGTTCCAATCACAGTGAGGCTTGGTAGCTGCCCATAAAACTGACAGTAATTTCTGCATAAATTATCTATGTAGAAGTCTATTGAATTCTGTCTTAAAAAACCTCTGCAACCTAGAGCTGTGTGATACTAAAACAAAAGTATATTTTTTGAAGGAGAAAATAAATGGTAATCAGATTGAAACCTGCTAATGTTAAAATTTCAGAAAGCACAGGGACTATATGTTGAAAATGCTGTTATCCATGAGGGTCAAACATCCTTGTGAAATAGTTTTAGTGAAAAATGAAAAGGTTTACTAGGTCCTTCAGATCATTGCATGCCTCCTCATGGACTGAGAAACATGACATTACAACTCCTTTTAGAAGCCAGAAAGTTAAGGAAATTTTCAGTGCTCTCTTCTTTTAAGATAAGCTTATCTGGTCTGAGCATGGAAAGGAAGTAATTTCACAAGTCTATTACCTGTCTGGTAGGTCTTGTGAGCCATTTCATTGGCAACAACAAATAAAACCTTAATATTATACAAGAATAAGAAAGAAAGAAATGTGAAAGTGGATTCCAAACTATATCTGCTGCTAGGCTTGTGGTGCTGCACACATTGAGGAGTTTTTCTTAGTTATGGGCTTCTCTTTCTTCCTCTTGGCTGCTTTTGTCACTATTAACCATTTTCAGATTTCAGAAGCCTGTCTTCTTTCCTTTGGAATAAAATAAAAAATATATTATTTTCATGAAAGATACTCTTTTCACACTATCTGTTATTAGATAAAAAGGCTCAGATTTTTCATTGCCTCTGATTTCTGTGGTCTCTCAGTCTATTCTTCTCAAAATCCCAGTGTCTGTTTTCTTACTGAATGACAGTTCTGAAATCGAGAAGAATAATGTTAATTCAACCCGGCTTCTATTTGTGCTACAGCTGCGCATCATCACACGTGAAGAAACCACTACAGCACTTACGCTTATAGGTAGTCTGCAGTTTTAATATTTTCTTGATGAAGTTGCTGGGTATATTTTTTTCTCATATGTTTTTCATATCTGTGCCTTTCAATATTTTTTTCTTTCTACATTTTGGTACAATACCATCCAAAATAGAAATTTTCTCAGTTACGGTTACTTAGCATTTGCATACCAAATAGTAAAAAAACAAAGTAATTTTTCATTCTGTAATAAGAGTAGATTACTGTCATTGCTTCTGTATCACAAATTAAAGATCGTCTAAGCTCTTTAAATAAGTTGTATATTTCGTATCCTTATTTTGCTGATAAGGAAACTGAAGCTTAAAGGGAATGCATCATTTTCAAAATCACTTGGTGAAAGGCAGATAGGGGAGTAATTCAGGAAAGCTGACACACATCTCAGAATTATTTGGTAGGCTAGTCCATTTACCAATTACATTTGCACGTTTTTTTTCCTTTTCTTCAGGATACAATTTTATACTCCAGCTGTACTTTACTGTGATATCTTCAATTTCTTACCTCACTGCTTTTTCTCCACAATGATCCATGCTGTTGGCCTTTTTCAGTACTGTCTTCTGCCCCAGCTTTTTACCCTAGCCATTTTTTATCACCTCCTTCAGGAAACTTTGGAGGGCAATAATTCAGTCCTTAGTGTTTACATTCCTTTCCAAATTCTGAGCCTGTTGTTAAAGATAATACCATGAAGCTTTACCTATACAATGCAAAGTCTCAGAAATAGCCTCTTAAGGCTGAAGAAAGGAATTGTAGGGGAACTTTTCCACTGCTTGCAAATGGAGTAAAAATGACAGATTCCCCCCCCCCATAAATGAAAAAGTAGCAATAAGAATAAGTAATTTGTTTAAATTATTTTGGCATTGGCATGTATAGAGCCAGTATAAATTTAGTGTGTTTTTCAAACTGTGTTTGAACGTTGTCTTAGAAAAATTACATTTTTCTGTTTAACAAATATGTATGTAGAAGTATATGGACATGGGCACATGCACACATAAAGCCTTTAGCTGAATTCTGCAAATAAACCAATATGAAGTTTAGCAGTACATATCAATTATTTGGTAGAATTATTGCAAGTCAAAAATGAAGGAAACACCACTTCTGAGCTTCTCATGTGTCCACTGACTGACAGTGACTAATGGAAAATTATTTATTTTTAAACCCCAACCTCCATATTTTGATCTGGATAATGTTTAAAAATAATTGGTAGCAGATACTGGAGATATATGTTCAGTTTTTTAAAAATTATTTCTCTTTATAGATAAGTTTAATTTGAATGTAAGAAATACAGTCTTGCTCTCATGCATAAACACATGTGGAACTTCTGACTAAAAAAGGGAACTGAATACATATACTGGATATTTTTTTTATTTTTTTTAACCATGATGATTTGGGCCTCACTACTAGAATCACGTGCAGATGAAATTCATTATTTTGAATTTGCAAGAACATCTACTCGGTTAACCACTACTACTGTGAATGTACAACGAAAGTTGTCATAGTTGCAAACCTGTAAAGCAAAGTCTGTGGTTGCTCCATACACCTACAGGAACTGAATCTGCAATGACAGGGTCTCTAAGAATGAGATAAATGCTTTGTCAAGACCTCAAAACACCTCTGCCTCATTGAGTTTTACTCATTTTTCAAAAGATTAAGGAAGCTAGGTAGGTAGGTTAGATGATGCATTATCACACACTATAAAAAAGAGCACCAATGCATTTGAATTCTAAATTGAGAAAATTCAGATAAATTTACCACCATTAAGTTCTTTGATCTGAACTTTCTGTCTCTTTGTATCTGAGAGCACAAAGCAGAACTAATTCATGTAAAAGGCCTCATTCCAACCAACTCTCTAGGTACTGGGACAAAGTGACTGAAATAGTTTTATGTTGTCTTGACCCTTCCCCTTTGCTATGAATTGCACAAGATCACGCCACCCAGCATGAGGAGCAAGTCCCAAGCATAACAGATCCAAACCTTGGCCCCATTGCTTCTCCAGAGGAATCAGCTAAATCCAGAGCTCTGCATGCTCTATGCACATCATCAGGCAGCATTTGAACCGTGAAGTCCAAATACAGGTGTGCCCATGTCACAAAGAGATGTATCTGCTGTGTAATCTGCAAATTAGATGTATCTGCTGTGTCCAAAACCTGAAAGTGGGAGGATGACAAGGAAAAAAGCCACATTCTGCTGTCATCCATAGGGTTGTATTCTGTGTTGTGCACCTTCAGAGATGGGGCTTGAGGGGACAACATTTGTAACCTGATGATGAAAGATTAATACCAATAATGATAAGACTGCAATTGTAATGGACCACTGTTGCATGGCAGCCTTTCCCCAGGTCTGAATCCATTTTTTTTCAAACCTAAGTGAATCTGCAATCATAAAAATTAGCTCATTAAAAATGGCTTAAAAATCAGACTGGGAACTGCACAAACCCGTGGCTGCTAGACCCTCTCTCTGCATGACCCCACCAGTTAGCAGGCAGGGCTGAAGCAAGCTTGTTACAGCCCAACATTAAATGAACAAAGAGACAGAGTCTGGTTGCACTAGGGTGTGCTTTGGAAAGAGACAATGTGAAAAAGAAGTATTCTTTGACAACTTTCATTTAAATGAGCTTCAGTGGAAATTTAAAGAATTCATTGCATGTCAGTAGCAGAAATACGAATATGGTATTCAGTTGTACACTGTATTCAGTCGTACACTGTATTCAGTCGTACACCTTTCATTATATTTCTATTTCTAACATTCATTGTTTCTCAGACAAAGCATTAGCATTTCTTTCACTTCTGTAATAATAAAACATGGTATTTATTACGAAGAGGTAGAGACTGGAGAGAGAAGGTGGGAAGCTTTCATCCTGGGGGACAAGTGCTCTGTAAGAGCATTACTTAATGTGGAGCCATGACTCATATGCAATGTCATTTTAACAGCTTTCTGTGTTTAATTTCCTTTTCTTTAACCAGTAGCCTAACACAGCGGCACACAGATTGTGGCCTATGGACCACCAGTGGTTTGTGGGGCTCTCCCAGGTGGTCTGGGGAATTAAACATTTTGGGAGCTACACCATACCCAACAGATCTTGGGGAAGGTAATCAAGTGCTTCAGAAGGTGACATTTTTCTTGTTGTGCAAGAAAACCTGGGAAGCCATTGGGCTGTGGAGCCCTTTAAGTTTTGTGGGAAAAAAATGCTAACAGTTGGGTTTTGAGCACTGGTTTGCATTCTCAGTGTCAGTGTCTAAGGCAGTCAGAAAATTTTAAGCCCTTGTAAGGGAAGACAAAACAGACGATGCAGAGCACCATGACCAAAGAGTTGCAAAGGGGATTGGAAGCCATGCAAGCTCTATCCACCTGACACTTAGTGGAGACTTTGGGCAGTCAGATCTCATTACTTAGGCCATATTTAATCTTGGCTCCATGCCTCCCATCTCCTGTGAGATCCTAATATCCTCGAGGGAGAGCTTCCCTGCATTTCTTCTCCCTTGCTCCTCAAGAGGTTTTGTTTGGCAGGTGTGTGTATCAGTCAGTAGAGCATATGGACCTGGCCATCCCTATGCCTACATGTTATACCTCCCACAGAGGATTGCATCTCAATGACAGACATGCTACCAGTGGTGCCCACATGGAACTCAGCAACCACAATGTCGACCCTGGGAAAGAAAGAGGACAGTGTCCCACATGTGGATCCGTCTGGTAGCCAGCAGTGGTGTTTCAGATGAACTTCAAAATGGTGCCACCTACTGAACCACCACTTGTGATTCCCACAGCACCCACCTTCTCCTTGGAGATCTTCAGTACTTGTTGACCTAGCCTAACCCTCCTGTGGCTTATGAGATCCAGTGTGTTCATCACCTAAGGGGGCATGGCTGCAGGCCAGATAGGAGAAATGTAATACTTAAATGATGTGTGTGCTTCAGTCTTCAAAAATGCAAGAGTTTGGAGAAGGTAAAGAAGATGGAAGAAAACTGGAAACCTGTTTGCATGTCCAAAATTAGAGCTTGTACCAGAAGCAAAAGAGAGGACAATCTAACTAGTTTACAGGAACAGAACACTTCCAGTGAGGTTCATTTAACCTATTTCTAGCAATGAAGACTGTCTTGGGAAATTTCCATTGCATTATGATGAGCCTAATTAGAATTGTTATAATCTAAGATGTGCATTTGGCAGAGCAGTGAGAGAGGAGAATTCTGTTCTTGCAGGGTTAGCTGCATTCAATGTACCTGCTCAAACGATAGACTTTACTTTTCTTCAGGTGTAATTCCAATGGTTTCTCAGGCTCAGAATTAATTTGGGGATGCTCAGTTCAGAGCATTAGTCCCAGATGCCCAAGAAGTTCAAGTAGATCTGAGGCATGCAGGTCTTCTACAGACTTATCTGAAATAAAAAAAAAAAAAAAAGAAGAGAGAGAATGAAAATCCAGGAACATGTTCTGGATAAATTATTAGGTCATGGAGGCACAGTCTAAACCCTTCCACTGTCCCTAAAAGCTAGATTGACTTCCATGGCATTGTTTTGGAAGCTAATGACTTCAGTGAGATTAAATTTAAGCCTCTTGTAGGGATGCCAGGTCTTGCACTATTCTTGGGAGTGTCATAACTGCTCCAGATTTCTCGATTAGAGTCTGGTGTGACCCTCTCTTTGCATCCTCACTCTTGTTTTCTGTCTTGCCTCAGAGACATTTGGGGAATGCTGGAGGCCAAAGTGAAGTAGAAATGGGAGCTGCAGCAGGCTGCCATAAAGAGGCTTAGTCTTCCAGAGAGAAAATATTCCTAGAACTGTTATTTAATGCCATCTTGGCCTTTTCTGTTATATGGAGTTTGACAGGAAGACTAAAGCTTCCTTCTGCTCTTATTTAGGGCTTAACTGTGCAAATGTCTTTAGAGCCACAGGTCCTATCTGTATTACTCGTATGCCTTGCCTGGAAACATTCACTGAAATAATAATTCTACTTTTATAAAACAGATTTCTTAGGACATTGAATCAGTTTTTCAAACTTTTTTTTTTAATTTCCTTTAAAGTGACTGAACAACTTCTCTATGTTATGAGAAATAAATGACCTCAAGAGCAGGAACCAAGATTAGAACAAAATTTTCAAATTTATCAAAACAATCAGCTCTAAAAAAACTTCTTCCCAAAATAGAATGTTATTTTTGATATTTCCCCTGATTTGGCAACAAGAAGTTCCAAATACCCCCTCTTCACTACCCATACACCACACCCCCATTCAAAATGGAATATTTTTTTTTTTGAGCAGTCTCTCAGTCAGGGTTAAGGATGCTGAGCATCTTACAAGATGCTCTGGAACAACTCCACTGCAAGTCAATGGAACGATATTAGAGCAAAACTGGGCTAAAAAAGAGAATCAGGCATGTAATATACCCCGGAGACTCAGAAAGTTCCAGTTTCCTCTGCATAGTCTTACATTACTTGCACTAGTACCAAGGCCATGAATTCCTTCAGAATTTCAATTGTTAACAGTAAGCTATGTTAATAGTAAGATCACTTTAAAAAGCTGTAAAACCAGGTGAAAGCAAATGCATGCTGCTTTATAATCAAGATTTGAAGATAACTAGCCAAGGAAACCTAAGAATATTTCACATTTTGCTTCTGGGCTGAGAATTAATATTTTCTGCCAGATTTCAAACAATTTTATTGTAGCTACTAAAACAATACACCACTAAGCCACCAAAATGATATTTTTGGAGTGAAATGAACTTTCAGTAAAATTTGATACTTCCAAAGTACTGTTTGCAATCACTTGAGAGAGAAATTTTTTTGCTTCTTTTTTTTTTCTTTCTAATCTTCTTGTGAAGCGAGAGGAACGTGCGAACCAGTATGGGCTAGTAAAGCATATGACACAAAGTTTGGCTCTACTGAAGTCATAATTGGATGAGACTATGATCCACCCACAGAAATAACACAAATCCTTTAACAAGAGACTTAAGAATAGTTAACTAAAGCCAACATAGCAACAAACTTCCCCTAAAAACACACCTTATCTCAGGAAGTGAAAACTATTCACTGCCTAAATTTCAATTAACTTTGTCACGCTTTTCAGAACCACAGCAGTTGCAAGCTTGATTCACGTTATGATGACAGATAATTGCTTTTACAGGTCTGGCTTGGTGGAAATGTGGAAAAAGGCTTGCCAGACTGTATTACATGAGTGAAAAACATTAAATAGACAGCTAACATGTCTCATCTCTTCCTCTACCTCTTCTCTCTTCTTTTTCTTTTTTTTTTCATATCTTTTGTAACCTCCCATAGAGGTTTATGTGTGTGCATCTGTGTGTGTCTTTGTGTCTGTGTCAGTAAAAGCCTGAACATTAGATCACAAGTTCTTGTTTATATAAGCTTCAATTTACCCTTCAGGCAGAAACTTAGAGATTTCCAAACACACAGATGCTTGCCACTATCCAAATTCAATTTGAAATGCTCTGCACAACATCTCCTTTAACTTAACTAACCTTGTATTGTTCAAATACTTCATAACGTGTTTTGATTGCCAAACATCATTACTAACTTTGCCATTGTTAACAAAGCTAATTGAAACACAAATAGATGGAATTCCATAAAATGTCAAATCTTCTGAAAAAATATTGTATTCATTTTATTAAACACATAAATCTGATTTTACAAATACTTATTATGCAAAGTTATTATGGAAAAGCTATCACAAAACTAAAAGAAAATGTTGCTACCTGCTATGATCTAGATCCTGAAAGAGACCTTGCAGGAATCCGTAGGAATGGGCCATCATCTGCCAAGAGTCTCAAAACTATAATTCGTTCACATCAGAGCAAAACCTGAGGAAGGGAGGCAGAAACCCCAAGAAACAAAGCAAGGTTTACTTGGGGAATTGCCAAAGAATGCTTCCCTCAAGGGTAGATTTGGAAGTCTGTGGAAGACAGAGGGAGAAGGCCTGAACCTAGCATACTCTGGGGAACGTAAA
>JBCJKH010063296.1:3364-22116 GCA_039877255.1 Loriculus beryllinus
TCCTTCGACCTGCTGGTCACGCTCCTTTTGATGCAGCCCAGGATACGGTTGCTTTCTGGGCTGCAAGCTCACACTGACGCCGGCTCATGTTCATTTTCTCATTGACCAACATCCCCAAGTCCTTCTCCACAGGGCTGCTCTGAATCTCAAATATCTTAAAATAATATCTCAAATACCTTAAAATAAAAATAAGTTACAATAATCCCCTGCAGTTCCATTTTGCCAAAGCTCTTCCTTGCAACTGCTCCCTCTACAAGCACGATGTTTAGAAAAAACAATAACCCACCTCACAGTAACTGAAGATTTTTTATTTTTTTTGTTAAGATGTGATTGCTGGAGGTTACTAAGAAAATATACATAGTACTTACTATTGTATTCTTTTGGGTGACAGTGATCATAACATCTCTGATAACTTCAACGTGTCTCTAGCCATTCCCCAGCTGAAGAACAAAAATGAGGAAGAGATGTGATCTCTTCCTCAGTTCCTGCTTCAGCACGGATGAAGAGGAGTGAAAACAGATAAAGTGAATGCTAGAGTTTACATTTCTGTAAAACAAGTCACTTTCTTAAGTGCTGTCATGGATATGCCACATTGCTGAGCCCTGGTCAATTTGTCTAGATAAAAATAGCAAAAGTGACAGTAGGTTATCTCTTACAAAGCAGAAATTTAGTCTAGCAGTCTCTGCCATGTAACAGTACATTCGGAAATGATAACTCCACACAGGCTTTTAAAAAACATTAGAAGCAGTAGACACCTCTTTCCAGCATGCCCATGTTTGTCTCCCTTTTCTCGCTAGCAATCAAGTCTTGAAAATTGCTTAACCTGCAATCGTACCGGCAAATACCACAGATAGCTTAAATGTGTTTCTAGGCACCTGGAATAGCCCATATGCTAACTCCAATCACAGATGCACATTGCAAAAGATTTAACACTATAGATTTTTCTTACTCTGTAGCCCTAGAACCACCTTATATTAATTATGATGCTAATCACCTGATTATTAATAGACAAATTGCTAACATGACCAATGCTAATATTGCTAATACTTGCTACCTCACACAAGACTTCCTGAGTCATGACGAGAAAGGAAATCAAAGATGGTTAGGACAACTTCACTTGCAAACAGATACTGAGGACAGTACAGCATATGCATTAACTCTCACAGATACTGATATCAATAAAGATATCTGAGGGTTTGTGTACAGGGATAGCTGGGTTTTATGAGTAACCCACTGTAATAAAATGCCATTTTCTTGCCAAATCACAATGTACGGTTTTACTCCAAACAAGCAACTTTTATTATGTAACCTGCCTTTTCCTTCCATAACTAGCACTGAACATCCTCACCCTTCAGATAGTAACAGCAGTAACTACAAAAACCTAGTTACAAGAACCCAGAAATAAACCAAATCTGTACTGAGTTTCAGTAGTATCAAAATTAAGGAACTGAGCTTATGTGCAGCGTCATATTGAGAGAACATTTAAATATCAGTACAATAAAGTTGAGGACTTTAACCTCTGGTAAAACTGCAAAATCATGCTGACAATGCAACAATTTAATTGCTTTGGAAGGTTTTGTTCTATTCTGGATTTGCACTTGTGATCAAAGACTTACAGGTAATCGGGCAGCATCAGGTCAAACAATAAAAGAATGAACGGCCTATCCTGAGAAGGTGGCTCAGTACCTATCAACAAAATCAAACAAAATTGAACTAACAGGGCCATCTCTTCAACTTACAACCTAAAAGATGGCTCTAGAAAGCAGGTGGACCAAAGACCACTTACAAATGAAGAGAAAACTCCAGATTTTGTATCTTATAAGACACTCCTACCCACCTCCAGCAGAATACCGTGGGCAGATTTTACTACATTATTTTTACATAAGCGATATTGTCGGCTATATTTTCTTCTAAACTCTGTCAGAACAAACAGCAATGCCATCCCTCCACAACAACAGTCAATACTTTAGCTCCTATTTCTTCCAGCAATATCATCCGACTTCAATTTCTCATTGATGCATAATTCTACCCTAGATAAGTGTCAAGATAAATTTCATAGCTGCAGTACCTTAAGCTGTTAAGGCAGCATACTTCTCAAATTCAGTAGTGTTCTTCAAAGCTGAGAAACATGATTACCCATGCACATTTAGTTTTCTTCATAAATCAGACAACAATTATAGTAAATGGCTTTAAAAGAAAAAAGACTTCTCATGCTCTGAAGCTTAGATTACAGATGTTTTCGTACAAAGAACAGAATACTCTTTTTCACCTTAATCAAGGAGGAGCAAATATTCAGAAGTATCCTCTCACAATTTGCTTCACCTTTGTAAGACTGTCTTTTCTAATAGCTAGTCCAAAACTCACTTATACTAAATTAAAAATCATTTGCAATGAAAAAATAAAATGTGGCAGAAGCCTTCTACAAATGAAATAAACCCGAAGTTGAGTACCTGACACCTAAAAAAGTTCATTCCAAGATTATCTTTCTCTCAAGTCTATTGATCAACTCACAGTTCAGCTGATCTTTAGTCCACGGTGGCCAATTCCTTACAGTGGAGCACAGCAATTCCAATTTTGCCACACGTGCCATTAAGACATAAACTCTGCAGGTGGATTTTCAAATTTCAACTTCAGTTTTCACTGATAGCAAATATATTAAATTAAAATGTGATTTGTAAAATGAAATGTGTACAAAAATATGAAGAAAGCAAATAATGCATACTGATGATAACCTTATTATCTCTCAATCATTAATTATTCTGTGAAAAATAAGGCAATGGTATATGGTTGGCAGGTACCTATTTTTATTTTTAAAAAATTGTTGGTTTTAAAACTTCCACCTACACATGCACACACATGCTCTTCAATTATTCATGGCCCATACCTGGCCCATAGGGAATTTGCAAGAGGTCCATTAACAGACAAACATCATACAAGTGAGAGGTATTCTTTGCTCAAGAAAAGAGATTAAGGGCGAAATACAAGCAGAGCAACATATGTTTCCCACCTCTATGCTCTAAGCTGCAACTGCCCTGCTCCAAAACCATTTCCAAGTAACTTTGAGATTCTCCCCCTTTCATTTACTGCAGTCAGGGAGTACCTCCAAAATTTCCCTTCTAGAAAAAATTATGCTCAACTTGCCACCTTCAACTTCTACAGCTAGATGCTTTATACAGTATTGTAGTGTTATTGGCCCTTCTACTCCTGCCCCAGCTCAATTGCATCTTCAGAACCCCACTGATACATACATGAGCACAAACAGAATACAGGTTTTCTAGCCCACTTTCTCACCTCCCCACCCCTTTCAATCTTTCCTTCTTTTAAAACTAGCTAAGTAGCTAAAATAACTATATACTTCAGGGAGCTTGCATATTATTTGAAAGCTCTGTTTTACGGAGCAATTCAGTCTATGACACAGTTTTACACTAAATTACTTTAAAGCAGCCTTCTCAGAAGTTAAAATGGTAAGTTAAAGTAAGTTAAAATAATGATCCTAACTCCAAACTCCAGAGTTCAGATCATGAACTAATTCCTAACTCCAAACATTAGCTAGTGACAGATACTTGCTACTTGTCTTTTAAAATGTTTATTACCTCTTCCGTCAGAATTCTCAGAGCTTTTATTAACAATGAAACTATTAAACATAGGAGATGAAGGAGGAAAAAGAAAAAAAAAAAAAAACCCTTAAGTCTGTCTATCTCTTATTTTTAGAGAGCTATATCAGCATCCCACATCACATCACAGCCAACTCTGTACCACAGTTAAAAGTGGCACTGAGCCACAACTAATAAACCAAGCTGACAGGGAAAGCATGTTGGCTTCTACTCAGCACTATGCTACAGACAGCTACGTTACAACCAGCCAGCTCAGGGTACAGACTACTTGCTTGTCCTTATTTGTCAAAAAGCTATTAACAAGGCATTGCAATTTACATGAACTATATAATTTAAACGTAAAATGTATAAAATATGTGCATGTTATAACAGTGTACATGAAAACAGTGTGCTAACTATTCCATGAGAATGATTTAAATGAATAGTTGTTACTAACAAATATGACTCATTTATACCTGTTTGAGATCTCATATAAAACTTGGTTAAAAGCTACTTGATAATTTTCCAGTAAAGCTTTTTCACCAAAACATGTAATTTAATTAAAATGAGAATAGTTGTGCATCGCAAAATGTTATCAAAGTTCCTCAGTTAAAGGTTTTAGGAACATTTTGACATGAAATCAAACATATTTTTTGGTTTGCAGTTTAATTTCATGTTCACCAGTTCACTCAGTTTTACTGGTCAAGTTAAAATAAACTTGCTTTCTTCAAATGCTTTCCCCTTCCTTGTGGACTTAGGGCTTGCTTGTGTTTGCTCAGTATTTTTAGCCCAAGTTGGTCACACTGGCATATTAAAATTAACACTGAAGTTATCCACTCAGTATGTCTTCCTTAACCACAAGCAGCACTGAACACACACACACACACACACACACACACACACACACACACACACTACTATTAGATTTTTATGTCAATAGCAGTCATAAACCAAAATTTTGTCTTATTCCATTCCAAATCTTTCATTTTACAAACTAATCAATGGTACTGGTCAGAGAAAATTTCATCTTCCAATACCTGAAAGCATGAACTATGGCTGTGAGACTGAGTGTTTAGAAAGGCTCTTGTTTATTAGACTGGTCAGCATGCTTCATCTCTAGCAATTTCCCTAGAGCCAGTCTCTCCCTCCTGCCCAGCACAAAACCCTTCAAACTTCATCTTCTTTTTCTCAAGGCTGAGGAACATACAGTATGATCTTTTCTTTCAGTGACTGTGAGATTTTCCTCCTCTAGCTTGCTACTGCAGGAGGTAGCTTATTTTCTCCCATTAGATTTACAAGAGAACTCTCAAAAGAAGAAAAAGAGGCAGACCTGCTGCTGAGCTGAACACAGCAACACCACACCAATGATGAATAACTTCAGCCAGCATTTTCTGTGTGTTTTAAAATGAAGCAACAACAGAAACAGCTATAAAATCTTGATAGTGCATCTATATGTGAATATCATTTGATCATTCACTGCAGTTGCAGAGTAACAGAATGTCAGAAGATTTTCTGATGACGTCTTTCCTTGAGAACAGCTTTTGCCAAGATAGAGAGGACATGTACCAGCAAGGAGTCTACTCTGCTGAGGGAAGGAACATCACTTCTGGAAGCAGTCATATGTATACAAACCTTCTTGTCATAAAGCTGTCAGTGGTTTGATCTTTCTCATTACTCATCATGTATCTTAGGAAAAAACAGACTGCTTTGTGACACTCTAGTTGTAGAAACTACAGATGCTTGCTTCTTTGTGGATATAATTACAGTCACAGAACTTGTTCAAAACTTGCCCTTAATGAGTGCCTTAATAATTTCTGATAAATGATTACCCAAGTTTCAGCCATCTCCTCCTGCTTCTCCAACAATGATTCCAACATAGGGCTCCCGTAAAACAGCTGAACAGCATCACAGAGGACAGTGTGACACAAAAGCTTGCTATTAGGGTAGCTAATAATCTGGGTAACTAAGCTTTGTTAAAAAAATTCAGCTAGTGTCCTGTCCTGTGCAGAAGAACATAGTATAAAGAAACCACCACTTTGTATGCCAAAGTAGTGCCAAAAATTCATGGTTTTGAGAAGGCTCTGTATATATAGGCCACTATCTCAAATGAAGAGGAACACTAAGGAAGAGACAGACAGAAAAGATATGAAGAATAACGATAAATTAAGGAACTGATAAATTAAAGAACTCTCAATTAATAAGGGTGGGCAGCTCTCACTAGCTTGCCTTTCCACAGAAAATGAGGTTTTGGATGGAAACAGCTTTAACTCATCTGAAGTTAAAGTGTATTAAGACCTTGTTAAAAATGAAAGTGCAAATTGGTTCTTAGCTGAAAAATGGAAGTGACTGCAACTTTCAGCTAAGATGCCACTGAAACAATTTTTAAGAGCAGTCATTGCTGAACTAGAGAAATGAAAAGAAGAAAATATTTTTAAGTACTGCTAGCTATGTCACAGATTATTTTATCCCTTCACAATATGTCACCATATTGAGCTATGTAGAAATACCCAAGCTGGTGAGCAAATGAAAAGCTTAGATACTGGAAACAGAGCAGCCATGGTGAGACTGAAATGGAAAGCTACGACAAAATCTTCCTAAGAAGGTTACTATGAATAATGTAAAAATACTATTGGTATTCTAAAAATAGCGTGTGTGTATATGGAGATGCTGCAGTAATTGCACTGTTCACATAACGTTTGTTACCTCAACTGCACAATGAAAATAATAGTACCAAATCAAAGAGAATAAAAAATAGCGACTGGGAAAAAGGGATTTGGTCCAAAGACAATTTTATCTTATATTAGAGTTCTTGAGCATGATAAGCATTCACAAGCTCCACAAAAAGATATATTCAAACCCTTTTGTTTAGCACAAACAACAAATAAGCTAAAGAGATTAAAAAGCTTGAGAGTGCAAAGGGCTACAGCACTGGCTGGAGTCTGAGGTATGGGCAGGGCAAGAGGAAGGAAGATGAACCTGAAGGGAGCCTATAAGGATGCTGGGGGTGGGGGGGATGACTCTTCATTAGAGACTGTAGTGACAGGACAAGGGGTAATGGGTTAAAACTTAAACAGGGGAGGTTTAGATTGGATATAAAGAGGAAGTTCTTTACTGTGAGGGTGGTGAGGCACTGGAATGGGTTGCCCAGGGAAGTTGTTAATGATCCATCCCTGGCAGTGTTCAAGGCCAGGTTGGACAGAGCCTTGGCTGACATGGTTTAGTGTGAAGCGTCCCTGCAGGCGGGTTGGAACTGGATGATCTTAAGGTCCTTTCCAACCCTAACCATTCTGTGATTCTACAATAAAGTATTATAAGTTTATGAGAGTTAATAGTGCTCTTTTCAGACAGTATTCTTTGGGTACAGTTTGCTTCAAAATGTTTTATGTCAGAACCTTTCAGCATTGAATCCCTTCTGAAAACAGAAATTTGTCAGAAAAATACAAAGAAATACAGTTAATAAATTTATTATTTTTTTATACCTCTTGCTGGCATAAGAACAAATGCTGCCTGCCATGAGCCTTAGGCAGTAGCTTTTCAGGGGCTGTTCTTCATGTGAGGGGATGAAACATCATACTTGACAGACTCATTCATATTTTTAACAGTTGCTTAACAGTTCTGTTAGTCAGAAGCTAACAACATTAAAAATACATTCTAAAGGAATAAATTTGTGAGCAAAAGCTAAAAAAAGAATTAAAGGTTATGTTTGTGTTCATGGGGTATCCACGTGTATTTCATTATTTGCTAATGCTTATATTAGTAATAGATGAACAGGTAAAGATTTGGAGATTTCAGAAAATTTTATATTTTAAATCCTAATATTTTGCATTCATATAGATAACTCTTCATATAGATAACTTTTTATATTGTAACTACACTTATAATGTCAGTTTTGAAAGCAAAGATTCTAAGAACCATTTCAGGTAGGTTTTAGATAAGGATATTTACTGTAAGCTGATGAAGAGCAAGAATAAAACTATATTCTTGCTTCTTAAATCGTCTGTATAAATTTCTGCTTTAGGGCACTGAAAAGAAAGTGATTTTAAGGAGTCCCACAGAACAATTGATGGCAGGACAACTCTTTCTAATAAAGAAAGCAATCTGGAATTTAAACACAATGAGTTGTGACATGGCAGTGGTGGGGTAAAGTTTGGACTTGATGATCTTAAAGGTCTTTTCCAACCTAGTTGATTCTATGATTGTATGATTCTATAAAAGCATAAATATATATCTGGTAACGATTTCCTATATCTCAGTGTCAGAATAATTTCTAACACAATTGGCAAAGGCTTCCTTTACATTAGAAACTAGGTGTTCTACTATAATCTTTCAGTAGCAGATTAACTGTTTCCCCTGCCAACTTAATCTATACTGCAAGTAAGTATACAAATTTCATAGCTTTCTCTAAGTAATGCACTCTTTCAAGTATTTATGGCTGTGAAAAGATGTATCCTCTCCTGCAAAAAAAAAAACTTGTGTAGGGGTCAGCTCACAATTTATTTTCAGAGGAAAAAGCATTTCAGCAGAGCCTTTAATAATTTTTAATGGTGAGACGAGAGAAGAGACATTTTCTCCTGTGCAATAAATTATTACAACTCCTTACTGGGAGTTCCAAATTTAAATTCAGCCATGTCAGGGAAGCCCACTCTACTTTGAATGACAAGTGTTTGCTGACCCCACGAAACAAAGTTTTTGCTGAACGAAAAATCGTTCAAGTTTGTATGTGCTCTAGTATTTATGAAACTACTATTCCCGAAAGAAGCATATAAAAATTGCCATACCAGCTCAGTATAAAGTCCACACAACTCAGTATGATGTTTCTGGTGTTAGGAAACAAATACTTAGGGAATAAACATATGACATATGTTTATGGCATATGACATATGGCATGATTTGTCCTGTGGTACACACTTGCTGCCTCTTGCAATCTTCAGTTCAGGAGCTTTGCTGACCTAGATGCTGCATGCAGATCACCAGCGTTAACAGCCATAGTAGGTCCATCAGTCTAATTCCATTTTTTGTACTATCACTTATACTCCAGGCTTCCACAGGATTACTTCAATTACGAAATATTTAGTTCTGCTACACTTGAATAAATATGTGCTTTTATTAATTTTAAACCTTTTAAAATACATTTTCCAGCAATTTCATTTCTAGATGAAAGTTTAAGTACACCTAATGAAATAACAATCTCTAACCCTGAAAGTGAAGAATCTAATAAATCTCCATATCCAACAATGTTTTTGTTCCAATCAACATTATATATTCATTTATAACTGCCAGTTTCAGAACAAGCCAGAGAAAGCAAACATTTCCTTAGACAGGTTCATAAAAGACTACATTTCAAATATAATAAATTTAACACTCCCTAATAACAAGGAGGATGCCCATTTATGTATCCTGGATGTATAAAAGTTCCTTGAGCACGTTTAGATTGAGGTCCCTGGCTAACAAGTTCAAGCAGTGCATCCCTGCACCACAGAGAAGTACTAGAAATTATTCTGAAACCAGCACTAGTACTCAAAGGCCATATGGAGCACCTAAGCTGCAGCTGCCACTAAAGCAAACAACCCTTTCCCCTTGGCAATGCTTATCAGCCAGACACAGCACAGTGACTGCGCAGCCTCTTGTTCCAGACCAACTTTTTCAGTTATTTGATTACCTCATAATTTTTTTAATTGCAGACTTCTGCAGGGCGTTGCAAGTCCAAAAGGAAGAAAATTCCTTTACATACTTTGGAAAACATATGATAAGAGAAAACAACTTTGTTCTGAATGAAACTTCTACTGGTAGATAAAGCTGACATGGAGGTTTAAAGAGGTTACAGGAGAGTGCTTTGGGCCAAGAGGCAAATATTGGAGTTGAAAGTTAATAAATGCTTAAGAAAGATATTTTTTTACGTTCTGCTTTGCCACAGACTTCTGCTAAGATTTTGTTCCAGACAGATGAAGCAAAATCTTAGGACGTTCCTACAAGTTTATGAGTCTTTAAGCCTCAACAGCCAAAGACAGATGCATGTAGTATTAGTAGTTTTCACTACAAACTGCCAAGGAATCTCATATGTTGAGAAAATTCTGTTTTTAAAGCGCAAGTAATGGCGAAGGTCTTCAGTGAAGTTGAAAAGTAGATTTCCCTCAGATAATCAGTATGCCTCAAAAGAGATTCCTTTACAAAATGTCTGCACAAAACATTAGGAACTTGTTCATATGAGTGGAGGTAAAAAGTGTTTGGCACATGAACTACAGAACAATCTCTGTGACACATTTGATGGAGTCTGGTGGGACCATGGAGAAGACAAGCAGGGTAACTGGCCTGAGAAGAAAGCTTGGCCACTTAACATAAGCATGTTATAGTTATCCTGAAGGGAGGGTAAATATAATTTTTTTCAGGCACATGCAAACTCTGCTTGCAGTTGAAGCAGATAAAGGCTTCTCACTCATTCCTGAGGCCAGTCAGAAACCATAAGGCTAGTATGAGGCCAATTCTATTTATATCCACTTTAAGAAGTGCTTATTAGACCCACAATCATCAATTACTTCAGGTAGGTGCCAGATCTTTGTAAGTTTGCCAAGTGCAATTTTTTTTCATGAGATGCCATACTTAAAATAGGCTGCACTTCTGTTACACCTCAGTATTGCTCCTCTATGTAAGAGAGTACTCTAGGCTACCATAGTGAGTCCTCCAGCCGTCCTGACAAAGATCACCTGATGAAATCACTGATCTTACAGATGAGCTCACCAACAGGATATAAGAGAGGCAAGAGAAGTATTTTCGTAAGCTAGGCCTTATTAGCCTGTGCTAATATAGTATAATAATGGATAAACAACTGAGCATGAACTCCCAATAGAATACTGCTACAAAATAAGATAACAGAACATGGAGAAATATTTCTAGATTTATCTACTCTCTCTTAATTGAAGACAGCTAATCTGAAGGAAGTATAAAACACAGTTTAGATTTTGCCTAGAAAGAAGTTATTCCAAATCTCTTGGATCTTGTTCATCTCAAAGAAGCTCTCAAGATGCTGCCAAAACAAATGGGTAGCAGTGATTATGTGCAGCTGCAGCGCCTGCATTGCACAAAAAGATCAAAAGCATCCTCCTTTCTGTCTAAACAAGTATTTCATAAACTTCCTTTCTATATACAAGCTAGGTTGAAACGAACATCTTATAAAGTGATGCTAAGAGCTAGAACTTGGGAACATCTACACACAGAACCTCTGCCAGAAGCAGTTGGAGGTAAAGCTAACCCCCTAATGATCTGAGGGTTCACGCTTCAGAGGTGTATTGAAATAACTTAGTTAGAAAAAAAAAAATCAGTAGTAAAGAACCTAGGAGTAGTTTCAGATGATAGCAATATTAAATTTTATTCAATCTCTTTCTCTCCTAAGCACGGATTGGGTATTGAAGGTGAACAAGAAAGCAAAGAAAAAGGGCAGCATTCAGTCTGCTCCCAAGCAAGGAGTTAAATGAACAGATTAAATTTTCCCTCTTTCCTTGAGCACCAGCTTAAGAAATTTTGCCTTACTGGAGAGCCTCAAAGATCTTCCCACAAAAGCAGGACTTTGCTAGCATTTTAAGTGGTTCCATTGCATTTTGCCACAGCTGAACATAGTCTGAAGAACATCTGCAACACTATCTGAGAACCACAAGCCTAGTTCCTCCAATTACACCTGCTATCTGCAGCTCTGCTGTTTAGGACCATTTATGGAAAGACACCTATAAAAAAATCTCCTCTGTAGAATACAAAATGTTAAATATCTTTTATGGAATGGTAGCCAGAGCTGGAGTGAGTGCATCATCTAAACCAAATTATGTGAATATTCATAGCCACATTAAATTCCATACATGGGAATCAAAATAAGTTCCATCTGGGCTTTGGTCATATTAACTACACTAATACCAAACTGCCAGAATGCACACATTTTGCACTGAAGACAACAAAAAAAGTTTGTCCTTCCAGTTCTCTACACTTACACAGGATCAAATATATGTAGACTGTAATATGAAGAGCTTTCCCTAACACTCTTAAAATAGATTCCAGTTTCTTTATCACCCTGACACTTTGAATTTTTTCTAAGCATCCAATCTCATCTGCTATAAAACGAAATAATTCTCTCATCAGCCAGCAATCCCTTTAATAATATTTTATACACTGTAGGCGACTCAAATTTTCTCTCTTCTGCCACTGTTTTCTAAATTAAGTAACGCCTGTCACATATTGCATTTTCTATCTGTCTTCTCCTCGTGCTATTCCTCTCCTTACCTTCATACCTTTAGTTTTGCGTCCAGAACTGGATGCTGTATACAGCAGAGACATCGTGGGCTCTGAGCAACTTGATCTAGTTGAAAATGCCTCTGCTCATTGCAGGGGGGTTGGACTATTTGACCTTTAAAAGTTACTTCCAACATAAACCACTCTATCATTCTGTGATCAGCTGCAACGAATAAAGAACAGCAGCTAACTCTCAAACCACCTTTTCAGTTAAACCTCTAATCAACTTCTCATCCAAATTCAATTTTTCTGTAAGTAAACTACAAAAAGGTATTTAATTGTAAAGTTATTTCATGTGTCCTTCTCCCACAGTCCTGCTTTATGTTTATGTGATATGCTTGGGTTTTTTTCTTAAGTAGTTATTTTTATTGACAGAAATGAAAAAATAGAAATTAACACATACAAATAGAAAGAGATAATCAATCTCCGGATTTGACAAGCAGAGCTTTTATCACTGATGATTAGAGAACTGAAATCTGATCAAAATTACAGAGTCCAGACTGCTCTAGCTGGGAAATAGTTGGGGAAAAAAGGACTACCCTGATAATTAAGCACACTTGAAACAAATCAGACACTAATCAAAAAAAACCCTCTAATGCTGTATTTATAGAGTATCATTTCAATCTAAAGACAAACTTTCATCCCTCCAGAAAAAGCCTTCTGCAATAACAAAAGAGAAGATGTCTGTGATGGAGCCAAGAGTGGAAAACAAAAGAAATGCCAGCACAGCTTAGAAAACTGTATCAATTACTTAAGTCTCACGAGAAATGGACACCATTCAAAATGCATTTGACATGACATATCAAAGCATTCTCATCTAAAACAATTTACATTATTTTTATACTATCCTCTTGGTGTATTATAATGCATTTCTACCTCTACTTCTAATCCATCATTCCCTGGTAATGTGAATTCCTGTTAAAGTATACACTGATTATCTATTTATATGCTAATGAACCTAAAACCTCATGCACTCTCTTTGTTAAGCTATTTTATTAGCATCATACATTACAAATCCACTGCAAACCTTTAGAGTGACACAGCCATTTGCAGAGGAAGAATCAGAATTTTTTATGTAAATTTGATATTGGTATCAGAGATTACAAAGTCTACAGTCAGAGCGAACAGGAGCCATGAAATCTTAAACTGTAGATATTAAATTGGGAAGAGGATGAATCAAACATTTACTGCAAGGGTGGTGAAGCAGTATAACAGGTTGCCCAGAGAAGTTGTGTATGCTCCATCCCTGACAGTGTTCAAGGCCAGGCTGGACAGGGCTTTGAGCAACATTGTTTATTGTAGTGTCCCTGCTCATGGAAAGGGGGTGGAATTGGATGATCTTTAATGTTTCTTCTGACACAAACTATTCTGTGATTCTATGATTTCCGATATCATTATAGATGAAATTATTAGCCAAACACTGTAAAGATTTTAATTAAACTTGTTTAATTTAACTTTTTATTTCAAAAAAGGTTAAAACATCTCTTTGGCTGGCACTCCCATGCTTTACCCCCACACCATCCTTTGCATTTCTCTTTGCCTAATAAAAAGTTCAGAAACCACAGGACCTACAAAAGGCTGGGCTCAACAATATAGCCTTAGATAGTTTCTTAATTTTGGAGATTCATTCACACTATTACACATTTTGAAAGAAGTCTTAATAGGCACTCAGTCATAAAACTGCAAGAAAATCAATCTGGAAAGACAAAACAAAGTCTATACATTCTTATCATTAGAAAGGAAGAAGCAGACTTCTCTTGCACTATAATCTGTCATACAGTGACAAGAAGTGTCCTTGAGACCTAACAGATGTTTTGAGAGACTTTATTCAATCTTTTAAAGTGATAAAAATTACTACATTGCAGTCACTTACACTTCTTACGCTGTAAGCAACAGAAATCCATTTCAGCTATTTTTCAGATTACAACATTTTATTACAATCTTTCTCATGAAAATTCGGGTCAGGGAAAGAAATTAGAAATTTCATCACTTCTGGTAAAGAGTAAGGAAAATTGATCATTCTACAACAAAGGCAATTCATCCTTTCTGAAAGTAAACTCCAGAGGTGCAAAACCAAACTGCATGCACCACATAAGTACAACTACAGCTCAAAAACCACAAGCAATTCTCAAAAATAACCAACCAATCAAGCACTCAAAAGGCAAGTTTTGGTTGATATTAAGGAAATCTCCTTGACTTCAGCACTTAGATACTAATTACTATTAAAAATAGATAGTAATTATTAAAAATGTACCTATTGCATTAATTTCATGAATTTCAAGCAACAATTATACTTGTACATTGCATCTCTATCATTTCAGAAGTATAAACTTCAAATATTGTATACATCATGGGAAAATCTCCCAAGACTGCATGTATACATGCATGGATGTCATTTACCTGTAGCAACATGACAAAGTTCTGTATCTACTTCACTATTAGAAATCCCCAGTAACTGAAATAAGATGTTAAATATACCTTATTTTCCACCACTTCTCAATCAATACTGAATAATGTGCATTGCCAGTGTAAAGGCTCATCATATTAGGACCCACTGTGGAATGTGCTATCATTCAAGTTAAAAAGATGTGAATTTTCCTTCTCTTCTCCTTCCCTTGTAACAAGTGGTACATTTGTGCACACTAGCAAGAGTATTTTCAGCTAACAAAAAGGTTTGATGAGATTTCAAGTCTGGCTCAGAGCTCATGATGTTGAATTTTATTTTAGAGGAAAATACAACACTGAGATGGAGACCACTAGTCTTTCCATGGAGTCAAAATAAGATCATCTCTTCATCTACTTGTAATGAAGCAGTATGAAAGGAAGAAATAAATCAGCTGTATGAAATCAGATTTCATAAAATCTGAAAAGAAAAAAGATTCTACATGTTGAGATAACTGAGGATAACATAATTACCCAGTAATCTCCTAGTTTATATACAGTTCCACCTTAAATAAAGTTGGCTGACAATGTGCATACAACTCCTCTGTGGAAATACCAGCATGCACAATCTGTTGCTTCTGATGAATCTTGTACCCTTTACTGTATGTCCTCGCCGGATGTTAGCTCACGAACAGAAGTACATTAAAAAACAACACACTTTTAATAATATTCATCTATATTAAAGACTAACAACTTGGCAAGCATATTACTACTAAAGCACTAAGTGTACTTTATCATACTATTTCTTCATATAATCACAAACTACATATAATCACAAAACTACTCACAAGGATATCATGAAGAAGCTTTTCTTTGCTTAGCAATAAGAGCCAGATACTCACAAAGAAGGGTCTTGGACCAGATCTTTAAGGTTTATCCCACTACGATCCTCGGCAAGGTTCCTGAAGCAACTGTCACTCACTAAAAAAAATAGAAATAAAATTAAAACAAACCAAACACAAACGGAAAAAAAAAAAAAAGAAGAGAGGGAAATGTAAGAACAAATGCAGTTCTTTTGATAAACTAGAAACACTTTTTGGTGTGATGTGTAATTTGGACATTCTTATATAAAGTCTGATGTAAAATGAGGCTTCACCTAACTTAAAAGATAAGTTCACTCAATGAAAAGTGATAAACACTATATCACTGATTACATGAAACAACCAATTTCAGCTGGTGTCCATATACTTCTTCACCTGTGGCACCAGAAAGTCTCAGATATGAACACTGGATGCTCAGGTACACAAAGCTATCCATACACTTAGCAGCAGAGTCTTTAATCAGGCACTTACCAGTATTATTTACCTAACTGGAGTTGCTACGTATTTAAATTAACAGTTGCAATGCCCAAAACAAGAAATTAAGTGCAAAAATTTATTCAAAGAGCTTATAATTAACTTGTAAAGCGCATGTAATGCAGGTAGTTACTGTAATAACTGAAATTATAACACAGCAAGTTTTGCAAAAGTTTAAAACAGAATTAGTGTGCTTCCAACCCTACTCATTCTATGATTCTATGAATTATAGTTATTTCTGACTACAGCAAACTTTCTAAAGGACACAGAGGTTGTGATATGGCAAAATCAGTGTAAGGTTCTATTTGCCATAACTATCAAAATAATCTGTCAAAAAGAAGAGAGCTTATGAAGAAACGCATTATTGCTCATCTTCCAACACAGGACAGCGCCTCAGATTTGGTGAAATGGGATGTGTTTAAAATCATCTGCAAAAGCGTTTCTATTTCTTCATTTCTAAATGCAAGATACTCTTTTAAATTTACATCTGTAAGTACTCATGTTCATCACTAGCACGAAAAAATGCAAATCATTCCCAAAATACGTTATTTTCACAGATCACAATACATACTGCAACAGACCTACATAACACACAAAGCTGCAAAATGTTTCTACTAGTACCCCTCATTGCCAGTGCATCTCACAAGAGTGAAACCTGTTAAGTCTGATGGGAAGGACGAGTACTGGAAGAAAGGATCCAAAAAGAAAAGAATGGGGTAGCTCACGGAAAAGGTACTGGCCTAACTCCCACACAAAGCCTTACAGACAACAGAATATGACAGTAACAGCAGTATTTGTCAAGCATTGATAAGATTTAAGAAGTTTACCTGCTTTGCACCTCAACACTGTTGATAACCAGTTGATAACCTAGGCTTCTCTCACCTGCCACCTCTGAAAACACTACCCAACAGCTGCTCGTCGCATGTGAACACAGAAAACCAGGCAGTATTATCACGAGAAAGCTCCTGTTTTTAAGGTAACTGCCACAGATACTCAAGTTTAAACAGCAGCTACTTGTACTAACAAAGTCCTGACCTCCTGTCTTGTTCCTCCTGTGAGAACCATTGTCTCAATACTAAAGTGCAAGTTACCTGTACTGAATATCACAGGTTCTATCTACCTTGCCAGGGAAGCTCACCTTGAGCACCTTGGGACTTCAGAAATATTTCATTTCATGCTCACCTACTGAGCTGAACCCATATCCCTTGACTCTAGTAAGTCTCTGACTCCTGACTTAAAGAAGTAATTATGAGATCAGCAGACTCATAAACAACCTACACTCTAGATTTTACAGGAGAAAAGAATCCCAGCTAAGTCAATATTTGATAAGTTAATATTTGCCTCTTGACAAGTTTGGCAACAGAACAGTAAGCAGAATATTTCACCTACTGTTTTTTCATAAGTCCTACATTAGAGATGTATCATCACAGCTCTCAATCCAACACTACACAACATAAACAAAAATGGTCAACAATGTTTTCTAACTACTAACTCTAATATTATAATACCCTTTTTATCAATGAAGTTGAAAACTGCAAACTTTCCAACAGTTTCGTTAATATTCACCCAAATCAAATTTATGAAATCAAACATTTGTTTATACTTGTTAGTTAAATTACTAGCATGGATAGCAACAGAAGAACTTCCAATAAGAGGAAATATTTCAATGGAATGGGCTGCCATAAGACTTCTTACAGGAAGACTTTGTTGCACTTCAGTGACCTGCATACAAGCACAGCCACATTCCCTCACAGCCTTGCAAACTCCAGCCCAGGAAAGAAAACAAATGCTCAGCAATAAACATGGGATGGAAGCAATCCAGCAGGGTAGGTATTATATTTCTTACCACTTGGAAAACCGCAAATCAACACTGCATGTATTTTTTAAAAATGGTATACTCTGATTGAGAGCTATTTATTTTAAAGAGTATATCAGGTGAAACTGTGATTGATGGTATGGCAGAAAGATTAGGATGATCAATGGTGCTTTATGGCTCGGGGAAAGAAAATGCAGAAGAAACTTTGCATCACAGCTATAAATTATACTACATATACAGAGGTCATGCCTAAGCTCTTGTCTTTAAAGCACAACTATTTATATAGGACATCTATATGAACGCAATAGCCATACAGAATTTTATTGTCTTGTTTCAAAATTTAATTTTGTATTTTTTCAAACCTCAAGAGTTTATAAAAGATAGGATTTTAAGCAGGGTTGACTGCATGGTTTATGCAGAGATAAACAATTGTTGGCTGCTCCCCTCTACATATACACCAGGTGGCTGAGCCTCTCATCTGTATTACACCCCCCACATGTAATTCCATATAAACAAGGAGAATCACAAAAAGAAAAAAAAAGCTTCATGGAGTATTGTGCATACAGTGACAGTCTATATGGTGCTAGAAATATTTTTTAAGAAATTAAAGACTGGCACAATATCATGGACACAGACTGAACCCACTACTATCACATAAACACATTATCTCAAAACACACCAGATTAAGGTGGAATCCCTAAACAACCATTCCAAGTGCTCTGTTACATGTATCAAAAGTGAAGAAGTTTCAGCAATAGCTCCAATTCCCCCAACACTCCTCCTAGTTTCAGCTCCTGCTTTCTAATACTAATACTCTGTTTCTGACCCCTTTCAGGCTTCCACATAGGAAGTCATGGAGATGGAAAATCAATAGGCAATATAGTTCTCACCTGTCAGCTAAACAGCATACACTATTCTGTATGAAAAGGTTAAAAACCAGCATTTGCGCTCTAATGTGCTAATGTCCAGTTTACAACAGCCTTCCCACTTGGCATTTGTAAGCTTCTAAATCTGTCCATGTGATTTTTTTTCCCTTTGCTTTATTTTACAGAGTTTTATTAAATGAGACCATGTGCAAGGAAAACGGATTATTAGCCTGACGATTTCCAAAATGAGAAGTAAAAGGGAAGTTCAACTGCGAAGGTAAACTAATATTTTCTTCAAATAGAAGCAGGATATAACCTGTTGTGAACCTTATCCATTTTTTAAAAGAATATTTTCTTTTATATCCTGCAATTTGAAAACAATACAGCCTTTTGAAACTGTCAGTTAATCTGTTATCCCACACAGTCTACTCCCAGCAAACAAAAGCCCTCTATATTAAAGCACTTCCAT
>JBCJKH010063299.1:0-15401 GCA_039877255.1 Loriculus beryllinus
ACCCCCAAGTCCTTCTCTGCAGGGCTGCTCTGAATCTCTTCTCTGCCCAACCTGTAGCTGTGCCTGGGATTGCCCCAGCCCACGTGCAGGACCTTGCACTTTGCCTTGTTGAACTTCATGAGACTGCCATCAGCACATCTCCAGTGTCAAGGTGCCTCTGGATGGCATTCCTTCCCTCCAGTGTGTCGACCGCGCCGCACAGCTTGGGGTTGTCATTACTAGTGAAGAAAAGAATAACTCTATTATCACACTAATTTTCAATAGTTTAAAACACATGCTTTCTTCAAACCAGAGACTATACCCTACACAGCAAACTTAATGATTTCCAAGCAGTCCACAGAAACCTTAAGAGCAATTTAATTTTTCAATAAGCTTTACAGATACCACTTTAATTGTAACTTAATGAGCTTTAAGTAAGGACAGTAAAGACATCAACCCTCTTCAGAGTTCCTTAGTTGCTTTATGGAGAAGATTTAATCGCAGCAGCCATAGCTAAGCAGTATAAACTCTCTCCTATTGAGTGTCAAGATGTACATAGTGGTTCACAGTGGTTTATAATTACAGAGATTAACATCTCATAGTCATGGATACCACAGTTTCTCTCTTTAAAAGAAAGATCCTCCTACCTGTGAAAGGGACCAGAAAAAATGAGTGAAGCCTGCAGTTGTGGAGCACTCATTGGGAAACCCCATACTACTAGAAGAGTCAATCACTCCAGCAACAGCAAGTTTCTCCAAGCAGACCCATCTATTAGCTTTCACTCCACAGCACTCTCTTTAAGGTCCCAGAAAATCATGGCAGAACACAACTGTCCTTTTTTCATTTGTAGATGATGAAGTCAGCTACATGGATCCACTTAGCATTACATTTTAATCTATGATTCCTTGGGGTTTATGGTACAAATATCTTCTGATTATCTGAATTTGCAGGTTCCTGTACTTTCTGGAAAGGGACTCTTAAAATTTAAACAAACTCTTAAATTAGTCAAGAATGAGTTATTCCTGTTATACCTGGTCATGAATCACTCTACAGTCCCACTTTGGATTTTAAAACAACTCTTTCGTTCAGTTGCTAAACAAAGGAGGTGAAGCAGATGGTAGACTACAAGTCAGATGGTAGAAATACAAAAATAGCAAGATGCAGAAATGTTCTCACTGTGATCATGGAGGAAGCTTATGTCTCCCAATCCAAGAACCAAGTTAGAATGCTCTGGTCTATTTACTGCCAAAACTCCTTAGTTGGATGGGTGGGACTTCAAGTTCTCTTGGCACCCTGTGTTTAGGTGCATGCTCAGAGTAGCCCAGTCCAAGAACCCAGCATCTTCCTAAAACCTATTTCAGGCCAGATATTAGGCTGCTTATACTATCATTTCTACTTAAGTTTAAATCCCAGTAGACAGAGTTGCAACTCTGTAAGGTTGCAGATATGCAACTCTCTCAGGCATTTGAGAGCCTGAAAAGGAGATAAATCTTGCCCCAGCTTCTAAACAAGACCTTCAAACTAGGCCAAGTTTTTCATGTAGAAGTGAAAGCAGTAAAGCATCCAGCTTGCTCCAAAGCTAGAGAATGTGCATCAGAAAGCCCCATAAAGCCCATGGAAAGCCACTTGCCAATTTCAGTGAGATGTGAATCAGACTTTTATTGCATTACTTACAGCTCTGGAATCCACAGGTATAAAGAAGCCCTGCACACAAATCCTTAAAAAGGAAATAGAAAGGGAACACCCTGTGATTTCTCATTCCAATTACAAATTTTGAAGCTAACGCAAATAGTCAAAATAAATATGTGTTTTCACAGCTGCTCATAATAGCTTAAATATATGAAGCTTGAATTATGAGTTATTTTTTGACTTTAGAACTGCATCATAACTTCTGCCCCCATATGCATTTGCTCAGAGAGCCTGCTAAAATAATTTACCAAGAATAGGAGTGCATTGCCATCTGCTAACAGCCAAATAAGACCAGAGCAAGATTTACCTACTTTAAAAAAGAAGAAATACTTGTCCTCATATTGCCATTAATTTCTCCTCATCCTCTGTCTTGACATGACCTGGTTTTAGATTCTGAATGAATCCTGAGGTCATTAATAACAGGAAGAGTAATAACTTAGGCAAGAATCGCTGAAGTCAGAGAGGAAGAACATGAAGTGGACTATGAAGTCTGGCTCCTTATAACTACATGATTGTGTTTACATTACCTTATTTACAGTTTCAGCACATTTTATAACCTGCGAATTATAAATAATGCAGGTCTCAGTGTTCCTCCTGTTTCCTTTCAGAAGTGATTCTGAAACTAACAGTTCTCATTCCCACAAACCATTTCTTCATATCATGTGAGCATTTTGGATGGCCCTTGTTAACAGTTGATGCTTACTACAGAGAACCTTTGAGTATTCTATATATACATATATAGAATCATAGAATCATAGAATCGTTAGGGTTGGAAAGAACCTTAAGATCATCTAGTTCCAACCCCCCTGCCATAAGCAGGGACACCCCACATTAAACCATGCCAAATAATCCACTGCCACTATTACTTCACAGCTGAGTAAAGACTTCGACCCAATTACATCTTTTAATGTTGATTTTATATGAACAAATTGTTGAAGGGGTTCTATGCAGCTCTGTAATGAAACGCCATGAGGAGCTTTCTGCCCTAGCGCTGGGGTGCCCAAACCCCAGGTGCCAGAGGAAGCCAGTCAGCAAGAATGGCCAAAGCTCACCAAGCTGACGGCACCAAAGACCCATAGCAAGTCTTGCTGCTCCTGGCCCAGGATGGTGACACCCCTCCAGGAAAGGCTGTCCCTGCATGAGTTACCCTTAGCAGCCCCTCAGCTCCTGGAGGATGTGTAACACACCTTGTGAGCTGCAAGTATATGAAAGTTTCCTGCATGCTCACAGAGATGGCTTGAAACAAAACTAATTTCAGTGACATAAAATATCCCCACACTGCTGAAACTGCTCAACATCTTTGTTGGTGACATGGACAGTGGGACTGAGTACGGCCTCAGCAAGTTTGCTAATATCTTTTAATAACCCTGACAAAACTGGAGAAGCAGCTGGGCTCAGACACAATATTAGTATGGCATGGGAGCATTGGGATTTGAAATAATAAAAAAAAAACGTGGTAAAATATAGCACAGCTAGGTAACAACTTAGGTCTTTTTCCTTTCTCTTCAGACTCCAAATTTTGCTGCAAGAAAGTCAGCTAGACAAGTTAACAATCAGCTGCAGTACGTCAATATAACATTCCTAATATAGAAATCAATAATAAGCAGAGGTGAAAATCGGTTGATATATATTCAGCTTGCTGTAGAAGAGAAAAAGTATAATAGAAGAATTTAAATATTAAAAATAGTGTTGCATTTCTATTATAGTTCTTGTAATACAAGTATTTTTTCTTCGTTTTTCTTTTGTTCCCCAGGGCCATCTTACTAGAGGATGGCAGTCTTAGGCTCTATAAAAGCACCAAATCAGATGCCGGGGTGTACATCTGTATAGCAACAAATCAGTTTGGAATTGCCAGAAATCCAGGGAACCTGATCGTGAAAGGTACTTTAGGTTTTGGGCTTTTACTTTTGTGCTTTATGAATATTAAAAGGTAAATGCCTTTTTTTCATTAGGATGCCCAAGTCTGTGCCAGTCAGTGCTAGTATTGACAGGTTTCTGCTTGCAGTTTAAAGCTGAAACTGAACTCACTACTGCCTGCAGCACAGAAAACCTCATGAGCACATCATTCTGATGATCAATTTGTTTATCAGGGAGGTCTCCCAAGATATCCACAGAAACAGGAGGTAACATTAATAACGGTATTTTCACCGCAGTACTGTCTAGACATTGCAGGTATGGGCTGAACAGTTGCAGGGCCAGCATTTGATACAACACTGAGGCAGTGTGGAGGTTCAGTGTACCCTATGCAGTGTGCTTGGATAAGTTTATTCAGCTCATTTACCATTTACATCACATTGGAGACTACACAAGAGACTTTAAAGCTGTGGTGCCAAAAAGAAATAAGATGTTATGAAGTACTCTGAAAACCAGGTGAGTTTTAGCATAAGACAGATACATGTTGCGCAAGTTGCATTCTTGCAGATCCTGAAGCCACCCACTCCTTCCTTGCACCCCATCTGCTGTATACTACTTTGGTAAATAATTCCAAAACAAATCAAAGCTAAGCAAGACCTCTTCTTTGGCCCTTTTCAGGGCTTTTAATTCTGCATGTTTAAATGGCCATCTTCCACAGCACTCCTCCAGTCATATTGCTGTATTAATAAACCAAGGGTTCTGTTAGGGTATCTTCTACGCTTTCAGACTAGTTTGTTTTCCTAGATGGTAGTACTAAGGCACCTCATTTCATAGGACACCCCTTTATCTGTAAGCATTTGACTTTTTGCTTATCTTTTCTTAGTTTTTGGTTTAGTTAAACCATTTCAACTGTTAACCACAGGTTAATGCAGCTAGACAGGTGTTTTTCTAAAGGGGGAATGAGGAACATCATCCTCTCACATTACCTTTATTTTCTTCTCCATTATGTATATGAGATAAAATTTTTATTGTTTCCTTAAAAAGAAAGTAATTTGCCTCTTTGAGAATCATCACTATGAACTTGTCCCATCAAGTTCATTGTAAGAAGCCAAATGCTACGTCCTCTAAGACAAAATGACTGATGGAATCTGATGAGATGTGCCAAAGTGAGACTACATAGCTACCTATGATGTTTTCCAAACTTTATATGGATGTCAGCAAGGACTGTCCTGGCTGCACAACACTTCCAGCTCCAATGCCAGTCATACTTTCTTCTATGTTTTTCCTTTTTTAATTCCTCTTGGTTTTGATTAAGGCTCTAAGTACATGTAGTTGTCTATCAGTCACATTTTGTAGCACTTCCATATAAACCAGAAAGAAGTCTTAGGACTGGAAAGCCAAGCTACCTGCTTCTGTCCTTTCCTCTCTCTATCCTCCTTGCATGCCCTCACTGGTCACAGATCTCCTCCAGCTGGACTGGACTTTTACAAAGTCATGGCTGAGAGAACTGGGAGGCACAGGCAAGTTCAACAACTAAGTCAGTTTTTCAGACCATGTTGGTGAGGCGAAGAATTTTATTTGGAGATGTTGTGATGCTTTAGTTGGAAATGTATAAATAAGTTCCCTAACAGCCGTCCTGTGGTTATCAGTTTAAGTATCCAGGAAATCAAGTTATGGGTTAGGAGGCACATCACATTTAAATGGTCACATCTGCTGTAATCCTCCTTCCCTCCAAAGCTGCAGCTTTGTCTGTACTGGGTTTGAGCTTGTGGTGTGACAGTACACTCTGGCTCTGGTTCCAGTCCAGTGATGCTCTGCAGGGCAGTGCCTTCCCTGCGGTATTTTTCACCCTTCCTTGAAACACACTTAAATACATTGTGGAACACATTAGAGTCCATTATGTCCAAACCAATCCTTTGCTTCAAATTTTTGCTGTGCTGATGGTCTAGCTCCATGAGTAAAAAAAATTTGTAGAAACTTATTGCTTATGTGGAGTAATCCAGAGCTGGAGGACATGGAAAGAGATCATTTTTTGTATAGAAATTCCTATGAGCAGCATCTGAAATGACTAAGATCTGATCTTTGATCACTGAGGCACACTTACTATGTTTTTTTCTATTTGGTCCCACATGATCTGTTCAGTACGGACATCTGCTTATAAAGGTATTTGAATTTGTTCATTGTAAGTGAGAAGAGCAAGTCAAAAAGTGGAACTTCTGAGCTTCTAGTAAGCATATTTATCAGTTTTGCAAAACAGCTAATAATAATAATGTCTGTACTTACAAGAAGAGCACATTATTAAATGTAATTTGTAACTATCTCTTTTTTATTTATATTCTTCTTTTCACTGACTTCAGAATGGTTGCTGTAGCCCACAGGCATGACCTCCTCCCTAACCTACTGCATCTGGCAAAAGTCCTTTTCATACTGATAGTATGAAAGAGCAATTAGCATTGATGCAGTGCAATGTGTAATCTGAGATGATGTTACAGCACAGCTAGCAATGAATAAACCAAGCGGTTTAGGATTTAGGCAGCTCTGACTTCATTAAGGTTGTATACCATTTCACATATCCCATACATGCATCCTAATGGAGCAATATAGGAAAATTGCATTAAAACATGAAAAAATATTTTGTTTGGCATTTATGAAGTTTATTAAAACACTGAGTAACAACATGGTATAAAAATGATCTTGTTTGCAGGGAACATTTGTTTTTGTTTCCCCTCTGGAGAAGTTTTGGCTGTTCAATTATAGGCCTCATTGCTTCAGCATTATTTTCAACTGGAATGTCAGAACTTGGAAAAGCATATCTAATGTGCAAATTAAGTTTATTGCTGCTCATTGAGTTGTTTATTCTTTGTGTGAGAAGTCTTTATTATACCTCCAGCACTCACAACATCTTATCTATTTTCTCCTCTGGAATAGGACTTGCCATGTACTCCATGTCTGCAGTTGCTAAGCAAGATAGATAGATAACGTAGAACCAAGAGCTTTTAGAAGCTTTTAAAAGTATTTGAGGTGGAAGTTTTAAAGACAATCCCATTAAAAAAGCAGAAAATATTGCACAAGTGAACCACTCTATGTCAGTGTTATCACTGGATATGAGCAGGCTAGAACAAGAAACAGGAAAGGATAATAAAACCATAATAAAATGGATTTTTTGCTAATACTACTAAAAAAAAACCCCAAACAACTCACACACAAACCCAGTATAATTCACTAAAGGGCAGTTTTCAATATTTATTTGGTGGAGGCAGATAGGTTCATGCTAATAAGTAAGTAGACTTCTTAGAATACTAATGGAATATAGATATTGGAATTTGTTGTGTTATAAGAATAAACCTTCATGTTCTGATATTCAAAAATGCCTGTTCACTAGAGGGTTCCACAGAATGATTGTTTTTTCCCCAAATATTTGTTTCCTAAGGAGGCATTCAATAGGTTCTAACACATAAATGATCTCTATAATTTTCATTCCTTCCAATAACCTCTTATAACAGAATTGCAGATGTCTCATTTCTGATCTTTTTGCATGTGTGATCAAAAAATGACACAAGAAATTACATGACAGACCTAATAAGGCAATCATATTGTTAATGGAACCTTCTCATGAAGATAAGTTTCAGAATATTCCCAGCCAGTTTTATAACAGCCAGCTGGAGCTAATGGCCCCTTCCTGTACAATAAAAACATAGAATCATAAACTTGTAGAATCATAGAATGGTTTGGGTTGGAAAGGACCTTAAGATCATCTAGTTCCACCTCCCTGTCTGACACCTCACCCCAGGCAATGTTGTCCAAGGCTCTTGTCCATCCTGGCCTTGTGTTCAAGGGCCAGGGAAGGAGCATTTACCACTCCTTTGGGCAACCTGTTCCAGTGCCTCACCAGTCCCACAGTAAATAACTTCTTCCTTATATCTAACCTGAACTTCCCCTGTTTAAGTTTAAAACCATTATCCCTTGGCAGCTGGCTTTAGTGGAGGCTTAAAGATTTTGCAAAGACTTGGACATAATGTCCTATTTGTATTCTATGGATTTTTGAATGTAACCATTGAATCTGATTGCAAATTCCATGCAATACTGTTTGTATCATTCCTGCTTAGTCTTATTTTGACTTTTACAGAGACATAAATTGATTTTATTTATAGTGTTTTACTTATTTATAGAATGTTGTAATTGTACACAGTGTATTGTAGAAGAGTCAAAATGCACTGATCCTGGTGAGCACCCATCCAATACAGAGAAGCAGGAGTTACAAAATTAGGCTACATTACGTCTTGTGGCAGTAGAGGTGATGTGGGTCTTATGAAGGGTAGATATTTTACAGGGAAATTTGAAGGACAGGGAGAACTTGAGGTATGGACAATTCAGTAGTAGCAGAAAGTTTTATTGATACTGTATACACTAAAGCAGAAAAAGTGAATTTCACCCTTGGTATACGTTCCTCTATTTGAAATTTTAGGGGAATACCCAATTCAAAGGGCTGTCATCAGAGCAATGCAAAACAGATATACCCAAATCTGCTTTAAGCAAGACAAAATACCAGCAGCAGTTTATGCCTGTCAGCAAGAAGCTCATATCAGGCTGTGGAGTCTATCTGAGAAGGCTGAGAAGCTGAACCCTCTAACCATTGTTTATTCATATCCAAATACTGAGCTTACCAGTGGGAGGATCAGGAAACATGCTGTTGTCCATCTAATTGATTGACACTGTAAACAACCCTTGTTAGGGCCAGTCCTGTCCATTCCCAGGGCAGTTACACTGTACATGAGACAGGATCTATGGAGGTGACCCTTGCAGTGATTTCAGAGGACCAGTTCCCACCTCATGGTTCTCTCAGCAGCACTGTAGAGATCAGACTCAGGGTCTACAACAGGTTGAGGACAGCCCAGGCTAACTTGCCAGAGCCTTTGACACCCTCTAGTGAATCAGGGATAACTTTTTCATCATCTATAAGAGAACATGTATGGAGATACCTCTCCTGCACAGCTAAGGACAGAGCAGACAAAACCCTGAGAGAAAGTGTGTTGTTAACATTCAGAGCAATGTAGAATTTCCACTTTGAGGTCAATCTTGGTATTTAGGGAAAGACTTTTGCTTCTTCTATGCCATATTCTGTTGGCTTTAAAAGCTCAGTGTGGAGATGAACAGAGTTTATAGGTTTAAAGAAGAAGAGAGTCTTGAAGGATGACTTTAGAGGAAGAGATGCTGAGTTTGGAGGGCCACATCAGACCAGAAGATCATGCCTTTCCATCTGCTCATGGCAAAGTGGAGTTCCAGTTATGAAAGCAATTTTCCAGTTATTAACATATACCAGGGTATTTTTTTTTCTTTTTTCTTTTTTTAAACATATACAGCATTATTGCAAGTAATAGATTTTGGTCCTCGAAGTGTTATTCATACAGTTCTATTTCAGCTGTGAGAATAAGAAATACAGGAGGAAAAGCAAGAAAAGAAAACTTTGTGGAGGTTCTCTGTAGTTTTCAAAATTATTCTATAAAAGTTACCTGTATTTCACAATGGAATTACTTCATTTGAGATTTATGGAGCCAAGTTCTTTGACAGTGTTTGCTGAAATCAGTGGAGTTGTGCCAACAAAGAATTTGGCCCTTAAATCATCTGGAATTTATTGCATCTGACACACTGCTTCCAGGGAAAGGAACAGATTTCTCTAACCTAATAATTGAGTATCTTTAAGACAGTCACCTGAGGCCGCCACATTTTTGCAGTCTTTGACTTCAGACAAACTGGTGGAGCTGCCACAATCACAGTTATACACGGCTGTGAAGAAAAGAGTACACAGAGAAATCTGAGAAAGCATGTTCCATGCCTGAGCTCTAACTCAATGAGAACTTCTCATACTTAATGATACTCAGAAAAAAAACCACTGAATTTGTTTATAAAAACAAAAAACCAGACAAGTACTTTCTTTGTTTTAATTGCAAAATGTTATTTGATGCCTACAGAAAGTGTATGACTGAAACCAGTGAGATCCAGCTTTATTTTAAAAGGTTAGGAGAAAATGCAACGTTCCACCTTGTTTCTACTTGCCCACTCACCAAGTGCAGTTCAGATGCTGCAAAGAAGCCTTTCATGTTTCAGTCCATATTGCCTATCTATACTTACATATTAATCAGTTACTGCAATGATGGTGACAGTGTGAATGAAGGTGTATTTGAAGGTAAGGGGTTGGATGCCCTATCATGCATCATTCCTTTGGAACCAAGGTCTTCGTAAAACTAAAATCCTGAATTTTCAAGTACACTGTAACACAGGGTTAAGCCAGAATGCTGAGCTAATACAGTTCATGCAAATTTTCTTCTCCTCCTTTCTCATTATTTTCAGAACATATTAATATGTTGAAGAGATTCTACTCTCATTTTATAGATGTGTCTAAATTCTCACTGTTTTATAACACTTTCATGCACAAAAGCTTTATTCAAGGGAATTGCTTACAACAAAGTGGTTGTTATCTCTAATCTATCTGCCAGTCATTTCAAGAAAAGTGAAGCCATATAAACCTATTTCTTTCCCCTTCAGGGAGCTACTGCTTCCCTTAATAAGAGTTGAAAATTTGTTTCTCAGTGTAAAGGGTTAAAAGAGATTACATAAACAGTTTTTCTGTCTGTCTTCTCTGAAGCTGTAACGTAAACAGCATTGTGTGGGAAACTACCATTGACATTAATACAGGTTAAGGATCTCAATGTATAAAGTAAGCAGAGTTCAGCAGCGATTTTGCCGTTGCTGCAGTTTCCTGTAAGGAGTGATTTTCAAGTTTGAAGAACCGTGGGCATATTTTTAACAGTGTTAGTAATGAAGTCTGCGCTTTTTCAGCTGAAATCATATCTATTGACTATAGGCTTTACAAAGTAACACATGACTAATTTAGCAGGTTGCCTCTGACATCTGCTCGCTCTTAAGAGGCACACAATGTGCTCATTGCATTGACACTGCAAAAGTAATAGGCTACACACAGGTAAGTGTTCTGAAACTATCACCATATTAGAGATAATTTTGTTTATTAGGGAACATTTTGGCCAATTTTAAATAATTTCACAAATTGTACAAAACTCATTCAAGATCTACTATTTTCATGTGCATTTTAAGAAAAAAGAATTTTTTTTTGTCTCTACAGAAAGAACTGTAATTACTATTCCACCTTCTAATATGGATGTAACAGGTGGAGAAAGCATAGTCCTTCTGTGCCAGGTGTCTCATGACCCCTCTGTCAATGTGGTGTTCATATGGTTATTCAATGGCAGTAGAATTGATTTTAATAGAGGAATACATCATTTTGAAAGAACTGGAAAAGTAGGTTTCTTAAACTCCTTAGTCCTTAATGAAACTATTTGCCATAGTCTTTAGATAACACAAATATATATCATAATTCTTTCATCACTATTTATATTCAAGGTGAGTCACTGTTTCTTTACAAGGGCTGCAGCTATTTATTTTTCTTTCTTAAATTTCATAAAGGTACTTGAGTTATTTGTGAAGCCATAATAAAAATGTCCACATGAAAGAAACTGATGATAGCTATGAATATTTTAATTTAAAAGCTGAATTTTTTACAAATATGGAGCAATTTATAAAAATGTCCAATATGGAAGCCATGTTGTGAGTGATTAGTTTACTTTTCTTGTATTTCCAGGAATCTGTTGGGGATTTAATGATAAGAAATCTTTAGCTACATCATTCTGGGAAATATGCGTGCATGGTACAAACAACTTTAGACAGCCAATCTGCAGCAATAGATATAAGAGGTATGTCTGTTAAATGTAAACACATATATCTTCTGGAGGAATTAGAAATTCTTATCATCAGCTGTTGTTTAAATGTTTTCTAGGATATCAATTCAACATTTCAAAAGTGAAATGCTATACATCTTGTACTTGGCCCCAGAACTGAATTGAGACTGTGGCCAACATGATCCTAGTGTGCAGCTAATCCAGGGAGATTTGTGCAATTCTCTCTTGGCATCTTTGGAAGGTAAACTTTTCTGGTCACACAAGTCAATATGGCAGGGCATAGGGAAGTCCTCTATTTTCAGCGGACTGCTGTCTGTTGTTCCTTACTGGTCATGTCTGGGTCACTGTGCAGGCTCAAAAAAATCAAGAGATCTGCTTCCTTTTTTACTATTTGGAGATGATACGAAAATTTTTCTATGGTCAACTAACCTTTTCACTGCCAACAGCAAGAGAAATGCTGTGATGGAAGCAGATCCTCTGAATCCCAGCAGAAATCAGAAATCTGCATAGTGTCCCACCTTGCATTCTTTCTAAACCTCAGTTTTTATTATATGCAATAAGAATTCTGAAGACATTGGTTGGCTCAGCAAAAGACACATTGGGTAACTTTCTTTGTCAGACAAAAGAAGAAATAATTCCATTGTTTGTAGTTTTCATATTAGTAACCAAGAGACGTTAATTTTCCTGACTCAAAACCCCTCATTAATTAGAAAAATGTAATACAGGCATGAAGCTATCATTTAGAGATTGTGCTGCTGTTATGAAACTGCAATTTCATTAATAATTTCACTGACTTGAGAAAGTAAGAATTGCCCACCACATTCCAACCGCAAATCTCTTCATCTTAAAATGCTAATCATATTAGGCCCCCAGGTCCACCAGAAGGTGTTAAAGTTGAACATATTTCTAGCACTACTGCTGTGTTATCCTGAAAGTCTGGAACAGATAATAATAGTCCAGTCCAGATCTACAGTGTTCAGACGAGGACTCCTTTCTCAGTTGGATGGCAGGTAGTTTCAAGAGGTGAGCAATTTGAGAGTTGTTTTCTTCTTTTTATATATATAACATTAATTTGCATATACCATTAATTATTTTAAAAATACATTGTCACTGACACGTTTACTTTGCCTTTAGTTCCTGAAGTCGTTAGTGGTAGGACTCACAAAGCAACAGTAGCTGAATTAAGCCCTTGTGTTGAATATGAGTTTCGTGTGGTTGCCAGCAACAGTGTTGGAACTGGGGAGCCAAGCAGACCATCAGCAATACTGAAAACTAAAGCATCAGGTAAGTCCTCAGTTTCTGTCAGTTTCTTCCATGCAGATGCATTGGCTCCTCCAGGGTGTGAGAACTTCACTGCAGCAGAGTCACTCACTTGTACAGGGTTAGTTACATATCTGTCTGGCGTTTTAGTCTGTGGCTGGTATGGCTTCATGACAGCAGACCTGCACTACCAATGCAAAAGATGCTTGGACATGATTGAAGTACCACATGCTATGCTCTCTGGTTTGAAGATCTTTTGGGTTATGAATAAAGGTTGGAGCTGGCCTGTGCTTCCTCCCTTCATTATATCCCAAAATATATCTAATCCACATGCCTGAACACAACATTTCATTGCTTTTATAACCTGATCAGACACTTGCATAAGAAATTATAAATCCAGCTCTCTGGTATATCCTAGCACAAGCATGTAAACCCTTTGCTGCAGAGGATGTTTGATACCTGAGAATGAGTAGGGACAGGATATTGGTTTTAACTGGAGAAAATAAATTACAGCATCCAAAGCCCACTGAAACTAATAGTTTCCACTGACTCCAGGGCAGGATCCTTACTATCTGTCTGTCTAACCTTTATACATCTGTCTCTGGGACTTGGAACCTCACAGGAAGAAGGCTCATTCTTGGATGACCGACACTGTCAGTCCTTTGACCTACTCAGTTTGGTACAATTTATTTGAAGTCTAAACCCTTGGTTTGTTTTATGTTTGTCCCAGCCCTCTGCTTATCAACTCTCTCCTTCCTATAAAATCAGTACTTATAGGATGGAAAGCAGTAAAATGAAAGCAGCTTTTACAACCCACTTTCTCTTCTCTGTTTTTCTCAATTGCCAAGCTCTGAAGTTTGGCAAGCTGCATTTCAAAACAGAACTCAAAATACAGTATTGTACATTATACAGTACAAACACATATATCCTTAGAAAGGGGGATCCAATTGTTTCTCAGAATACCTACAATATTTGTCCCAAGGCAGAATTACTTCACAATGTATTAAATCAGTTAAGTTTAACAAGTTCTCTTTCCTGTTGTTGAAGTAAAACTTAGTACTGATGCCAGAAAAAAATATTTGATTATTGGAACACCAATTTTGATAGATTTTAGTCAGCCTTCCAGGTGCAGAGAGGCATCAAATGAATCTTCAGCAGTCAGAACTGCCTGGCCAGTGTGGTAGTAAAGCATGGTTCAGGCTGCTCTCAAGTAAAGGGAAGAGCTTGAGAGCCTCTAGTATGGAAAGATGCACTGATCCTGCCTGTGCCTGAGTGTCTGTGGGATGCATGTCCGAGTGGTACATGACTCCTTCCTCCAGCAGGAAAACAGTAGGAAACAGTCACATGCAAGGAAGGCTAAAGAAAAGCTGGAGACAGGATGAGTCCAGATTTTCTAAATTTCCCGACAGAGTATCACAGATATATGTTCTCCTTTTCATGATTGATCAGGAAGTCAAAACTACTCTTGAGAAGGTCTTTCTTGCTGTTGCCACCATGGGGCTTTGTAAAGTGATATTCAAACCCACCTATATAGTCAATAAAAGCTTTCATCTTTTAAGGTGGGGGTGGTTTGGTTTGGGTTTTAGGGTTTTCTTACTATTATTAGAGGGATCCACAAAGCTAGAGCTAGGAAGAGAAGGAAGCAATAAAATTAACATTATTTATCATAGCAACAGCACAAGTGTAGCATTGTCTGAAGCTTAACAGAAGGAACAGAAAGACTCCAGCTTTTAGTTGCTTAACCCCTTCACTGCTCTAAATCATTCTGCCTCAAAACATTGTTCTGCAGTTGCAGAAGAAACAGTTCTTTCTTTGATTGTTGTTTTACTCAGACTAGGGATCTGAAAGCAGTGTGATAGTGTGGACAGCAAAAGTCTGGCAATGAAAGGGTGAATTTAAACTTTGCTGTTATAATAGCTATTTTGCCAGCTGAAATCTGAGCATTAGTAGATTTGTGGATGCAAATGAGTCACTGTTCATTTCATTAAAGTGGAGCTGAGAATTAATTGAGCCTCTGTTAGTGCACTCAGCTGTAAACTTTAATCTGTTTCTCAACTATGACCCAGTTGAGGCTCTGCTGAGCAGTAGTGCAAATTTTTTCCCAATGAAAATGTAGTAAGTACGAAACATTTAACACATGAACTAATTGAGCATCAACTGGTTCATGAAACAGTGAAACACTAGATTGAAAGTCTGTTTTGGCATTTTTTTTCCCTTTAACACAGTTCTTTTCCATCTTAGATTATTTATCTCTGATGTAAGAGAGATTGTGAGTGATAAAATTGAATACTTATGCAGAACTCTCAAAAATAGCCTAGTTCGCTTACACTTCCACTCGCTTTTATGACTACACAACAAAATTATTGTGAAATTTCTACATTTCTAGAGAGGGTGAAATAAGATGAAGATTTAGATGCGTACCAGAATCTAGCAGTGATAGTGAGTTGACATAAATTTCCTTGAACTGAAAGGGCTATTGCCTTTATTGTCACGCCTGCAGCTGGCCTGACGCTGGGTGGATGAATATGGAAGGACAGGAAGACATTGTATAACTTGTGAAATCTTTGAACAAGCTTGAGATTAAACCATCCTACCCATTTCTACCCTGCCTTCAGCCCTGTCTCGACACATCCAATTTTCAGACAGTGAGAGCTGAATGAAGGGAACAACAAAGCAATCTTGAAATTTCTAAAAATAGCACCAAGGATTTGGAGATGGAAGAGTATAAATGCCCTCTTATTGGTGGTTCCTGCTCAGTCAGTTCCAGAGTTGCCCTCTTGTTTATACTTCCTCAGCAGCTGAAAAGGAACATGATATTATCCTTGCATGTAGATCTATAGTGAACTTTACCACTAGAACAAGGCTGGT
>JBCJKH010063305.1:844-12900 GCA_039877255.1 Loriculus beryllinus
TGTGCATTCTTCTCCTCCATAATAGGTCCATTCTTTCCAAGTTGAGTAGGTGTGTTCCCATCACTCCAGCAGAATCATGAAATCTCTGGAGATTGTATAACCTCCAACAAGACAAAATAATTATGAATCTTTGTATACTCAAGTCACAGCTCAGATTTCATTTATTCAGATCAATGAAGTTTTACCCTGGTTTGCGTGAAGAGGAGAAGGGTAATCTGGAAGAGAGCAGACTAATGCTCTGCACAAAACTTGAAATTCCCATTCAAGAGGTGAAGTCTGGCCAATACAAATGCAAAAATTTGGCACTCGTATATATATATATAAATTATATATTTTTTCTGAAAAATCGATTTATGATATGCATTAGACACCCTGTGAGTCTGAAATGTGGTTCATGCAGCCTTATATTAAATGGCATTGCACAGAAACGTCTACTGTCTGCATACTAGAATTATGCGCAGGCTCCTCTTTGGTTGCTTTTCTAAAAAAATTTATATAAAAAATTAGTTGCAGTTTTTAAATAGAAAATTGAGCTTTTTATTATAAAAAAAAGAGAATTTCTGCTCTGTTGTTCCTTAAAAAACAAGAGATAGCAAAGGATGCAAACATGACAAAAGTAGAGAAAAAGTGTATTTTTCTAGAGTGAAACTGCTCTTTGTTACTTTCTTGTGTAGTCTCATGTAATGTCAATGAGTAAATCTGAATGCTTTTGGGTTAAATCATTAATGATGATTTTCGAGTACAAACACACAATGTGAAGGATCTGCAGGCACATCGCTTAATGGGCTGGTGACTACATTCCTTGTAAGGATGCTCCCTTGCAGCACTGGTGGTTGTGCCGCTGTCAAGCACATCTTCTGGACAATGTGAAAAGCTGCCCTAGAGAGGGAAAATAAAACCCGACTCTAAATAGCTATACTGAGGATGGTGGAAGAGTTTATTCCTCACCCTTGTCCCCAGTGGGCTCTGCTGGAGCCTTGCAGGGACATCTGTCCTCATTCCTTACATGCTGCATCTTCCCTCTTTCATTCATCCTAAAATCAGAGACTTGTGAAAACCCTTCTTTGTTTCCTTTGCTCTACTTAGAGCACTATAAACAGGCTGAAAGGCACCTTGAGAAGTCTTCTAGTCTGGTCCACACAGACTTTCTTGAAAATAAGCCTTAAGCATAAGAAAAAAAAAATGAAATAGAAGATGATTTAGACAAGTGTCTTAGGCTGTTAATGCCCACCAATGCAAAACAGCGCAGCCAAAGTAAATTTTGTCTTTCCAAAGAAACTGAAGGCAGACACAATTGTTCTCTTTAATGCCAGGATTCAGGTTTTGAGAAAGCTGGGGCTGTATTATTTGCAAGCAAAATTTCTAAATTTCCAGAGGGAATCTGTTGATGTCAAAGCAGTAAGAAGGAAACAAAGGCTTGGAGAAGAAAGACTTGAAATGGTGTTTGTGACAGATGCATCTAAGCCTTTAGATTCTGGCCACAGAACCTGAAATAGGAATTTGCCATCTGTTTGAGCTTTAGATGTTAAAAATCACCCCCCTTCCTTCCTCCCTCCAAAATTAATTGCTGTTGGTGGAGAAGGTTTAATATCATTTTCCTATGTGTGAGAATGATGTGGTTGGCACATGTATTGATGACATTTCAGTAAGTCACCTGCTTGTGCCTGAGGAACCCAGCGGCTGTGAGAGCATTGTTCCAGTAGGTGGGATGGAGCTTCATGGGGTCGTGCCTCTTCTCCTATGATACAACGTGGGGCCCAGAGGGAATGCTTATCCCTGTTGGGGTTCTTGCAGATGCGTTTAGAGGTGCTGGGGTGTAATTGTGTTCACTCTGATTTCCCTCCATTTACCTTGGGTTACCTCCCAGGTAACCTTGCCACCCCTCCAAACTTCTTGTTTTGATGGGCATCTGTGCTGCAAAGGGAGATCTGGGAATAGAGGGTTTGCCGGTTTGCCAGGAAGGCTTAAGATTGGGATTTGAGCCTGGGATACACAGATGGCTTGCAAGGGTAAAGTAGAGCTTTTTTGGTGATCAAGAGGTTGAAAAAACACCATGCTTTTGGCAAACCACAGAGACACAAGGCACTAGAGCATGCTGATGAGAACTGAGACCACAAAACACTAAGTTGTGCCTTCTGTGAACAGTGGATTTTGCACCATGAAACCACTGAATGAGAGTACCATCCTTGCGATAGCATTTAGCATTAGCTATATTCATGTCTTGAATACAGCAGCTAGAATATGCCTGTTCTGGTTTCCCTGCAGTCTGTGTGCAATCTGATGCTCATTCGGTTAAGTGCAACATCGACTTCCAGAGCCAGTTACTGAGAAATCTGGTTGGTGAAGTGAATGAAGTTTACCATTGCACATGCAATCCATATACTTTATATAGTATATAAATACTTCCTGTCTACCTCTCACAAGCAGGAAACTTTTTCATGGATTGCTTCCAGTATAGAAATAAATGAAAACAGCAGGATTCAGTAGAGCACATTGCTTTGAAATGTTTGAGCAGCAGCATGTCACCACCTCTGAAGTCCTTATGCTTGTCAAACACCCTGACCTTTCAGGCAAGCACTCCTTAATGGAAGACAGTAAGGGCTGAGTGCGTCACCACATGCATACAAGATATTGCAGTTTTATTGTACTTTTAACCTCAGTTTCTGCTTTACTAGGCTTTTAAGTAGTTAAATATGCAACCTCAGTGTTGTATAAGCACAAAAGGGTTTGTAGCTAGTTGTAAAAATAATAAAAACCTCTTGAGACACTGGAGGGGGCTGAAGTTGTGCAGGAAATACAAAATAAGATTGGAGAATATGATCCATGTAGTGAGATGAAGGGATAACTCCCATGCCACCTAGAAGAAAGACAACCAAAGTGGCATTCAGGACATTTGTATACAAATGCATGGTGTGGAAACTGCACAAAGTGATCAAGAAATTATTTAAGGTGGGAAAAGAAGGCCTATTGATCCAAACCTGGGAAAGAAAGGAAAACTAGGCTGGCTTGTCAGCAAGAGTATCAATTTATGGACAAGCGCATTATAAAAAGACACTGTATGCTCATAGGAGCTTGTCCTTTGGGACCACTCCTACCTGCCTCATTGTGCCTTTTGTTTCACACTCTTTCACAGTACAAGTTTTTGTTGTCATTCAGAGCCAAGTCAAAGCTAAATACAGTCATTAGTCTGAGCAGTATTCAGATTCTTCCTTGCAAAGCTCTAACCCAGGAAAATACCCGCTGTTCAGGAATGTATTTAATTGCACAGTTAATTGTCCATATGCTTAGCTTTTATTAGTGTCAATGAGACAAGATCCTGTACCAGCAGCCTATTGCTTGCTCTTTCTTGCTTGCAGAAGTCTCTGCCTGGGGTCCCAGGTTGAGCCAAGTGGGTCATGTGCCTCCAGAGACTTGATTCAAACTACCTGCTCCCAAACACTAACAAATCTAAAGATGTACTTGCAAAATCCCTGCCAACTGGGTTCATAGAGGTGTCTAGGTGCCAATAAAGGGTACTGCAGCCCCTGTAATGGGGGGTAATGTCATTCACTTGTACTCTAGGCCCACTTGAAGGTCTCAGCTCCTGTGCGCTCTTCTGGTCTTTCTGCTTCCTTTGACAATAAGCTTGTCTGAGGATGCTTTGGTGGAGACTAGTTTTAAGATCAAGAAGTTAGCGGTATAAAAAAGGAAGGCTGTTGAGGTAAATTGGGACTGTTCATAGCCTTCTGGGCTACAAACCCTTTCTTATCCTGCTTCTCTGAGTCACTCTCTCCACCCAGCCCTCTCTTGCTAATTGTAAAATGTACAGTTTCCTGCTGTGCTCGACATTTCTGGGACAAAGCTTACTATACCATTCTGTGATAGAGGCCACCCTCTGATGGAAGGAGTGACTTCATGGTGTGGCTTGGCAATTTTGGTGGTAGCTGTCTTTCTTACCTGATGACTAACACTCCTGAGTCAAACTTGGCAATAGAACTCATGGGCAAGTAACACTGTGAGAGGCCTCTAACTTCATATAGGTAATGAAAAACATAAATATTTTTGGGTGGCATGTGGTTAAAAAAAAAGCCCAAAACAAACAAAATCAAAGGAAAATTTGATCTGGACCAAAATGTTTCAATTGATTTGAAAATTTTGTCTGGACCAAAGTGTTCCTCTGTTTTACATCTTTTCTTTGTTTGAATCTCTTTATGTCCTTGTAAGTAAAGTTAGAATCAGGAATGTAATTTTGAAATGAAAACTTTTCGCTTTGCTCCATTTGCATAGGAAGAGCTCAGCTTTTTCTCCCCAGGTTAGTTTTTAAAACCAGACCTGGAAGAAACCTGACCTGAGCTCATCTCTTGCCACACTCCAGTTCTGTGCATTCACTCTGCAAAAATCCCTGACAGAATGAGTCCCCCCAAGCTCTCCTGCCTCTTTGTAAATAACAATTACAGCACTGCAATGGCTAGCCTTGAAAACGTTTAGCCCACTGTTTCACTTGGGCATACCTTGTTTCAGAGAAGCAGCTGAGGCCCGTACCACTTTCCAAGTTCGTTTTCATTGACCTCTGACAGGTACTGCAAGCACTGTGCCTGGCAGTTTATCTCCTTCACCATGTAGTTCAGTGAGGCTGGGAAGGAAGGATGCAAACAAAAATGTTATTAGCCTGTTATTTGGCTCTTAATGGATAGAAAAAGATGCAAGATTCTTTTGGCACAGTGGTACTTTTTTCGTCAAAAAAAAAAAAAGAAGGGAAAAGGACTTTAATTGAAGCCTGCAATGTTGTATAAATGGAAGATCTAAGTTTTAATTGAAAAATAATTATAACCACTTAATCATTTTAAATGAGGGCTGTAATTGCAGTCAGTTCATAATAGCCAAATACAGACACTTAGATTCCTGCAATAAAGCAGGGATGGTACAGCTTGATTTGCTAATAGCTCTTCCACTTCTCTCCTCTTTTGTCTCAAAGATTAATTCAGGCAAGGGCTATTAGTGCCGTTAATTGGTTCTGCAATTTAGACCTTGTGCTTGTGAATGAGTGACTGATGCAGACCTATCAGCCAATAATGTGAACACTTTGTCAATGTGTTTCTCATTGTCCAGCTGCACATAACTCCTCTGGCAGCTCCTCTGCCACCCAACCCTGGCTCCCTGGAGGGATCAAGAAGAGTGGGTCTCCTCTGGGGTGAGGGATTCACTTAGCTTTAGATAGGTCACCTAGATGTCTTTGAAATTATGGCTGGCTTATGAATAAAATAATTAGATAGTCAAGGCGTCCTCACTGGGAGGGACAAATCCCATATTCAGGAGAAATCTTCTCCATTGTGCTGAAAGAAGGATGTTCAATGGGGTTATAAAGTTGGTGAGGAGAAGTGTTAAATGGAAAGCAAATATTGCTGGTGAGAAGGGGCTGATGGCTCCTGTCAGGGTGCCATGAGGGTCCTGCTCTCAGGGGCAGCAGCAATGACTAAAGCCAGTCTAAATCAACAAAATCACAACACCACAAACTCTACTCTCTGACAGGTAGGTTGTCATTGTTTTTTAATTTCACTTAAGCAGTGACAGCATTAGTGGTTGGGATTGGGCACATCTGGTGGGACTTCAGCTAGAAGGAGCAGCTGATGGCATCCTCCCTGATGAGGCCCTTTAAACAACACCTAGGGAATGCTTTGCCCTTGCTATGTCTAATCTGTGGGAGAGAACTGAGAAGAGACTTAGTCTTTACTAGAAGTAACTGCCAATTTAGGCCCAGCACAAGTGAAAATGAAGGTCCGGATCCCTTGCTACATCCTTCTTTTCTGTTCTGTTAATTTCAGAATTGGTCTTCTCACAGAAGTTTTTATTTCTAAGTTATGTACATTTTATTGTTTTTTTGTTATAATAATATATTGTTATATTGCATTATACTAATACAAACCTACAATATTTATGTACTCCATTATTTATTATCTTTCATAGGTTATCTCTCTTTTTTTCCACTGCTATTCTGAGGCCATTTCACAGAAAAAGATAAACCCTCCACCAGCACTAGCTGAAAATCACACTGGTGTGGATAGTGTTTGCAGGTTATTTTCCTCCAGGGCTGTTTTATCAGCATGAGGAAGTTTTTCCTGGTTCCACTTCAATCTGGAAGAAAACAGGAGGAAGAAGCAGGGCCAGCAAGTGGCCTGGCCAGCATGAGCAAGCATCACCCAGCAAGCATCAGGATGTCTCTCCCAAAATCTATCTATGGGTATTGCCCTGAAAAGAGGTCAGAAGTTCTCTCTTTCTCTAAATATCAGTTCATGTGACACCTCACATGGTATAAAAACCTTTAAGCCCTGTAGACAGACAAACTCTGGGTCATCTGCCCATTGTAACATCCCCCTCCACCTTCAGCATCATTTTTCTTTCCTCCTAAGCTGTAAGTTTGAAAAATTCACGTGAGTTGGAAAGAGTATGAAAGCAGGGAAAGAATATGAAAATGGGGTGTATTGGGGTGAGTGTTGCATTCCAGTTGCACCACGTTCCTCTGCAGGACCACCTGATATATTCGAGGTGGAGGCTGGGTAATGGTGTCAACTTACTGCTGAGGTTTAGTGATGCATTCTAGGCACATGAATATTCACAGGAACATCTTCATGCTTTAATCTTATTTGTAGCATCAAAAACACATTTACAATTATGCTTCTGTAGAGTTCAGCTCTGGTGCAGTTCTTTTTATCCTGTGAGGAGAAACCGTGAGATCTTTGACCCTATAGAGATACTTTCATCTCCTACTGTTTTGGTCCTTGTTGGGTTTTTTTCTTCATACCAGAGGTGGTAGCTGTTCAGAAGGGGTTTCTTTCAGGGTTTTAGAAATTAAAACCAGAAATTTAACAGACCTAAGGATGAGACTGGGGAGAGTTTAATTTTTCTGTTTAAGATACTAAATTAAGTAACAGAAGATGATTGAAAGCCACCCTTCACCTCTGTTTTTTACCCCCTCTTTTTTTTTCCTTTTGGTTGTTTAAATCTACTCCCTTACAATGAACAAATCCTGCTGATTAAAAGCACCTGCATTTCCTACCAAACCTTTTTCTGACACTCTTCACTGGAGAGTGAACAAGTCCATGCTCTGAGGAAAACCCCAGTGCAGGAATAAGCTTTTACAGAAAACCTAATTGGGGCAGGGTGAGTTTTATTTCAATTTTGAGAAATCAAGGAAGAATTGCTCGGATGAGAGACACTTAAAAGGCAGGCAGACAAGGGGAAACAGCAAAAGCAAAAGCCCAGGATGGTGGTTGATCCTCTCAGATGACCTGGATGAGGGTCACAGATTGCACATTAACAAGAGAAGCAGTTGTTAAAGGTGAGTTTTGAACAGGGGAAGTAAGTGGTACTCTCACATCCAGTTGGTAAGTTACGGTGATTGAAGGAGTTCAGTCCTTGATTATTTTCACTTTGAAATGCTGTCAGTAGATAAAACTGTCCTTTTGGTTACAACTAAGAAATTTCTTTGTGAATGATACTACTTGTACACCAGGACCTTACTCTTCTGGCTGCTGGCACAACCACTAAAATAAATGCAGTGATGATGTGGCTAAGATCACGAATCCTAAAATGGTTTGGGTTGTAAAGGACCCTAAAGATCCCCTGGTCCCAACCCTGCTGCCACAGGCAGGGACAGCTTCCATTAGACCAGGTTGCTCCAAGCACCGTCCAACCTGCGAGGATGGAGCATCCACAGCTTCTCTGGACTACCTGTCCCAGGCCCTCATCACCCTCACAGGGGAGATCTGTCCCTTTGCACAAATAGAGCACTTCCCACCCAGGGATCAAGGTGTACCAGATGGAGATGCCTTTTCCAGGCCTGTCAGGTTGATAGAATGCAAGGTGAATTTATCCTTTCAGTCAATTCAATGAAAACAGTCCCTGGTTGTCATGAGTCTTTGCTGTTCCTGGGTTAGCCTGGTTGTGACAAACACAGGGAGTGTATTTGCACTCTAGTCTTAGGCTGTATATTTAGCTATGTCATACCAAGAAAGCTTTTTGTGATTAAGCGATGTTGACCGATACCAAAAGTCATTACAGCCATGACACGCAGCAAGTGAGGTGTGTCACTGGGACTTGGTATCGCTGTATCCAAAAAAGAGTCTGGGAGAAAGAGTGAATTATGGAAGTGTACGTGAATCACCAATACTGTTCTTTTGGAGAAAATGGGGGAAAGATACATTTAAACCAGAAAACTATTGGTGAGGCACACGGAGTTATCTTTTCCCTGTTTGGTTTTTACTTCTGGGCACTACTTTCCAAATGATGCGTAACAAACCTCAGTATCAGGCATAAAATTTTTAGAATTGATTTTTGAAACTCTGGAATTAATTTATCTTGAGTGAGAGCAACATGTCCCTCATGGATGCTCTCTTATGGAAGGTCAAAGCTTTGCAAGAAGTACAGCTGCTCTGCTTTGGGTGTGGGAATGGACTGGATGACTTTCCAAGGGTCCCTTACAGCTTGTTTGGTTCTTTCAGAAAGATACAGAAACCAAATAATCTCAAGGAGACAACTGCTGTGTTCTCACAGCAGGTTGGATCCTCTTAAGAAGCAGCTTCACAGGCAAGTCTGTCTACACATGAGACCAAGCATCTGGGAGAGACCCAAAGGTCCTTCAGGAAGGGTAAATGTAGCCAGATGAGAATGGTCCGCTTCTTCATGCTCCCTGATGCCCTGATGACACTTCCACCATCTCAATGTCACCTCACCAGGCTTCTTCTGAGGATTCCTTCCTGGACCCTCCAGATGCCCTGTGTGAGTGTGGCACTGCTGAAATGGCTCATCATCTCCTTGGAGGTCTGCTTTCCAGCAACTGTTTACTTTCCACCCTGCAAACAGGATAGCACCAGTGGAAAACTGGTCTAGGAAGGAGGTGGTGAGGGATGTAGCAGAATGGGAAAAAAAGACATTACCCAACAAAGTGATTTTCTGTGACAAGGTCAGGTTTCTTAGGTGCTCTTGCCTTACAGTAATACATAACAACATGTCTGCTTTGCTGTCACTCTTTGTCCATCTAAACAAGTCCAAAATCGTATTTGGCTGAGGGGGATAAAATAATATCAAATGAGGATATACCTTTGCATCTATTCATTCTTTTTTTCCCCTGATCTGCCTGCCAGACTTGGTCCTCCCACAGCAAACTGCAGGTTCACACCTTTCAGTCTTCAGCAACTGTTGGTTTTCTTATTGACTGCTAGCCTGACCTCACCAAACAGCAAGGTCCATCTGAACATTGATGCACTGTCCTTTGCTATACACTGTCCTCTTTTATACACTATCCTTTCCTTAAATGTTTTGATTGAGCAAACAACCTCAGATAGAGGTATGCTAATAAATGCCTCTTCTTTTGGCTCAAAAGCATCATCCCTGCTAGGAAAGGATTAGGGTCCCCGTAATTTCTGTTTCATCCAATGTAAGCATGTCTATGCTTGCTCTCCCAGAGCGTGCAGTCACTTTTGCAGGAGCTCTCCGCAGGCTGTTTCAGAGGGACTTGCTGGTCCCCATCTGACCTGTGCCAGCTGCACCTCTGCCTGGAGAGAGAAGGTAAACAGAGAGCGAGGCGTTCACACTGTGTGTAACAAACGGCTCTTGGTACCGAGAGAGGCAAATTATCTCACCGAAACGGATAAAGGGAAAGGGTAGGTTTGAATGGTGCGGACCAGACCTCTCCTGACTCCCGCCCGTGACGTAGGCTGTGCCTCCAGCTAAAAGTCCCTTCTACCCTGGCTGCTTACCCCAGACCTGGCTTGTAGAGGCTTGTCCACACCAAAGATCTGCTTACCGATCGCTTGGTGCCATGACGGTGACAATATGCCAGTCCATGGGCTTTGTGGTGTCTGCTTTAGGAATAGGAGGCATCATTGCATCAACGTGCATGGACCAGTGGAGCACCCAAGACCTATACAATAACCCAGTGACTGCAGTGTTCAACTACCAGGGCCTCTGGCGCACATGTGTCCGGGAGAGCTCCGGCTTCACCGAATGCCGTGGCTACTTCACCATCCTGGGGCTACCAGGTAGGGCTTGCTGGCCACGAGGGCAGAGAGGTGGGAGGGCAGAGCCACGGGCATGTGCCAGAAGCCATGCATGAGTGGTGGTGATGGGTGGCTTTCAGTGCAGGGTGGGAACTCAAATTTTAGTCAAAGGGACCTCACTCTGTTTGGATGACAGGTGCCTTGGAGGTATCTCAACCTGAAACCCCCCTTCTGCTGAGGTTCAGTAAAACTCATTACATCTGATTATGCATCATGTTCCTGAGGTGTTGCCCAGATAATACACTGGGTCATTGGCTGCTCTGTGGGGTGATATTCCCCCATGCTCTAGATGACTTGGGTACATACTCCTACCTCAGCTGCATGGCTGTGTGTGGCTTCCCACCAGAAACCACTAATATTCTTGGCATCAGAGAAGATCCTTTTCTAAGAGGATATGTCACAGTTCAGCTCACTGTATTTCTTCTGTAGGCTAATACCACCAGGCTGGATTTCTCCCTAATTCTCCTTTGGTTCCACTTTTTACTTCCATGAGTATCATTCCTGTCCTGGCTGTGCACAGACTATCTAGGGGTGCAAACAATTAGGTTACAACAGGATTATCTGAGTTCTCTTCTTGCCTTAATACAGTGAGAGAAAAAAGGCACTTAGACTATTATATCCGTCCAGCCTCTGAGCTTTGGCACAGAAAGAACAGAGGGAAGAAGCCAATTATATCAGCAAATCATTGCAGAAAGCCTGCAAAATGGCATTTCCAAAGCACACAGAAATAAGCATTGTATGCAAAAATTGCTTCTTTCACCAGTAGCCTATCTCTGCACAAGTCAAGCCAGTATAACCTGGCCTCAGACACCATCAGGAAAAGTGATTAATCTCCTGAGCTGTATTTCCACGGATCCTTGTTCCAAACTGGTGTCCAGCATTAGCTGTGCTGCAGCATCGTCATGCAGGTTCCAGGGATGCCTGTGAGCATCTCCTTATTGGAGATACTCACAGGGCTTTGAATGGCTTCATTTGTTCACACATACTCCTGGCTGCAGACGTACATCCTTTTCTAGAAGGAGTCTGATTCTGCCTGCGCACCCAATTGCGCAGCCCCCGACAAAAGCTGTGTGCTGTATGAGTGAACGAAGGATGGTATCCAGGGAAGGATGTTTGTGCAGGGCTTGTATTCACACACTGCTGCTACAGTCAGGAAAGCTGAGCAGTTTCACCAAGGGGAAATACGTGCAGCAAGAGGCAGAACAGGTTGGTAAAACTTGATTCCAACAGGCTAATTGCTTATGGGGAAGGAGATAAATGTTTCCATATGAGGAACAAATAGGGGTGTAAAAAGCAAACCCTCTCCATGGGCACATACAGCAATAACGCAGTGCAGGACTCCCTCAATTCTTCAGCTATAAAAGCTTAAAATTACAGAATATGTAACTCTGTGGAAGAAGCAATTAAACTTTTCAAGGCTTTAGCTCTGGGAACTACTTTAATATTCGAAGAAACCAGAATACTTGAGATCTTGGAGTTTTTCTCTCAAAAATACCTCCACCACTAACCTCAGCATCACAGGGAAAAAAAAAAAAGGCAATTGCAGTTCCCAAACCTCCAGATCAGTGTCTGTCAAGTAGGCATTTGTTTCCTAAAATGGAAATAGACAGCAGTTTTGAGGGGATGAATTTCCTTCATTTACAGGTGGGTTGCAGGAGATGGGTTTACCCTCTTCAGCCGCACCCAGCAAACTGTGTCTCCCTCCCAGTTGCAGATAGAAAAAAAGCATCTTATCCTAAATGGTAGGAGTTCTAATGGACCTGTCACCTTGGAGTGGAATTACCATGAGTGTTTGCTGGGTTTATTGCTGCCTTCCACGCACACAAAAAAAAAAAAAAAAAAAAAAAAAAAAGGAAAAAAAAAAAACTAAAAAAAACAACCAAAAAAAAACCCAAAAGAAAATAAAGCACAACTTTTAAAAATAAAAGCAGGTGGGATGCTGCCCCCTTGAAGTTGCTGCCCTTATCCTCAGTGGTGTTGGAGAGTTGGTGCCTTCCCTGCTGGTGTGTAGGTATATGAATG
>JBCJKH010063307.1:0-11350 GCA_039877255.1 Loriculus beryllinus
CACATGGATCCGGGAAATCCACAGCACAGCTACAGGCTGGCCAGAGAATGGATTGACAGCAGCTCTGAAAAGAAAGACGTGGGAGAGTTGGTTGGTGAGAAACTGAAGTTTTTTGATTTGCAAGGCTGGCTACTTCTGACAGCTGTATTTCCAAAAGATGTGAATGATTCTCACATTTTGATTAATTTAAGTGTGCACTTCTGGTAGACTGGAGTAGTCAAGCACTCACACAACCACTCACCCTCTTTCTTGCCCCCACCCTGCCCAGCAGGAAAGGGAAAAAACTAAGAATAGGAAGAGACAGAAAACTCATGGGTCAAAGCAGAAATTACCCATTCTCCAGTTACTTTCATAGGCAAAAATTGGTATTTCTTGGGGAATTTAACTTCATTTGAGATGTCTAATTACTAGTTCGTGTCTCGGGAAACAAAGACAAACATTTAAACACTTAGAGAAAACACCTTTCTTCCGCTAACTTCAGTCCAAGCACTCTGACGTCCCATTCTTATCGTCTCTTCTCCTTGTTAACTCCACAGATTGCAACCTGTCTCTTAGGTGAGGCAACAGGCAGCTCAGGAAGTTGGGGTCAGGAAACAGCACTTTCCTTCTGCTGCTCCTTGTTCCTTACTCTTTTTTTCCCTTTCTCCTTGCCTTTTACTCATTTTCTCTGCTCCAGCATGAGCTACCCAAGTGCTGTAATCACTCTGGGGGTGAACTTGCTTTGCCATGGAGCACTATCTACTGCTCTCTCCTGGTCCTCTCTCTTGACATTCTATACTCCCTCTTGATTATGTTTTCACAGAAGGGCCATAAACTCCTCCAGCTGATTCAGAGATGCTGCCAACTTGACTGATGGGCTCACCTATGTCCTGTAGTGGCTCTGTTGTAGAGCCAGCAGGAAACAGCTGTATCCAGCACAGGGCAGCACATGGACTCTTCCCTCAGAAACCACCATGACCCACCCTGGCTACCAAAATCTTGCCACAGACACCAAGTACTGCTTTACGGCAACCTTGTGTTAAATGACTTTGTGTATTCACAATTAGATAAAATTATTTTTGCTTAGGTCATTAAAACCTTATGTCATGGAGTGATCATAATTTCTAGTGACAGAGAGGGTGAAAAAAAGGAGAGGGGTGAATATCAGCTTTTGAGAAGAAAACCAAAGAGCTAAAATGAACATTTCAATTTTGTCTATATAGGAAAACAAATCTGTTGATTACCTCAGTAATCTAATATTAAATCTTACTTTCTCAGGTCTAACGTTATTATATCTTTTTCACAAATAAGAACAGAGATGCACAAAAAAAAGCAATAGAAATTTCTGGGATAAATCCAGATGTCCAAGTCCCACCCTAGAAAACAAATCCCACAGATGTCACCAAACAGTCCAGTCACGCGATGTCTCTTAACAGTGAATAAAAAGAAAGGAACACTTCTTTTGAAACAGCTATTATGAACAACTTTAATGCCTGCCCTACAATGAACTGAATCATGCCCTAGACTGCACTGACTGTATCAATCAGATTTTATTGACTGTGAAGTAACAGCTGCATGAAAAGCTTGGATAGACACATCTAAATTCTATACTTAGTGAGACAAATCCCACCTAAAGACTTAGAAATCATCATGCAATGTATTAAACACTTTTTAGTTTCATTCCTCTTCTCTAAAAAATAAATTAAAAAAAAAGCGGAAGAATTGTCTTGTTTTCCTGATAGCTTTATATTGCTGTATCTCATAGTGGTTTTTGCTGGCTTTTTGGTTGGGTTTTGTTGTTGTGATTTTTTTTGTTTGTTTGTTGGTTTTGTTTGTTTGTTTTTTGTGTTTTTGTTTTGTTTTGTTTTGGGTTTTTTTATTATTTTTTGTTTTCGTTTTTTTGCATTTTTACCAGGAGATTAGTAGCCTATGAAAACCTAGAGCAAGGGATAGTATAGCAAGGCAACTTTTGACTTTTCAGTAAAGACTGGCATATTTTTCACTGGAACCACTTATAAAAATCATTTTAGGTTGTTGTTAGATAGTTATAACAACAAATTCATCTGATTATTGCTGCTGCTTACTCCTCTTTCTATATGCTTCGTTCCCCTTGTGGATTTCAATATATGCAAATACTAGCCTATAATTTCTCTATGCACCATAAAACTAGTATCTTGTGATAGAATGCTAATTTAATTGAACTTACTTCAAAGTGGATGTTGATTTGTCATTCTAAGTAAAGTTTCAATAAATCTTGTTTAAATCCTGTATAGTTCCATAAGAATAACCTTTGCAATCTCAGAAACATCTTCCCCAATTTATTTTTATAGGTTTAAACATCACAAAAGAACTCTTTGTACAAATACAAGTTGTCATGCTCCAACTCAACTATTATGTTCTATAGTCTATATGAATGTTCTAGTCAATGTGCATTTGCTGCTGAGGTAGATGGCTGAAGAAAAGTTTGTATTTTGTATACTGTACCTGTTATTTGAACTAGGCCTCTACAAATGGCTTATTTGAAATAAAAAAAAAAAAAAAAAAAAAAAAAGAGCACAAATTGGACTCTCATGTTGCATGTTGACAGAAGAATGATTTCTTACTCTCCTGATACAATTTTCTAGGACTGATTGGCTGGCTTTATCATTAAAGTTTAACTGACTGACAGCACCAGCTATTCATGAGTCTTGGAAAGTTCAACCAGATGTATCAGGAATACATATCTGTAATAGAACTTCTGCTTGAAAGGTAAATTAAAATAATGGAACTGTAAATACAGAAGTGCAGCAGAATATAAAGGAGAATGAAACTCTGAAAGACTTCTGAGAAGTTTCTTTAGTAGGACAGGAAAATTACTTGTATCCAAGGTATCTGTACAAGGATTAATTTCCAAATTTTTCAAACTAAAACAAGCATTGGAAATATAGTGTTTATCTTTTCATCTTTTCTGCCATACCAGCCATGAAATTTCCCTCCTATACTAAACCAATAATTACAAGATTTTTCATGTTCAGTGTTATTGCCTAAAATAGAGAAACCTGTAAGAATGAAAGATTTCATTTCCAAACAATAAGACAGAAATTCTCAGAATACACAGACTCATAACTGAATGGGTATCGTGCTGAAGCTGAAAGTTTCGACCTTAAAGAGCAGTACTTTGCACAGCATCTAGAAAGGCTGATTTGAGAGGGATAATGGCAAATTACAGACACTTCAAAGATAAATAGCCATCTCTGTACTTACAGTGATCATCTAGCAACTAGACCTGCATAAAATGAAATTAATAATTTTTGGGGGTTGTTTGGGTTTGTCAGATGAGCTGAAAGCAGACACCTGAGAAAGACTGAGCAATATAAAAGAGGAAATAATAATAAAAAACCCCTTAGGAAAGTGCATTAGTATCGCTATCACATAAAGTGATAAGTGATGAGCCAGCCGTGACAGGACTTGAATCTGTGATCAAAGGGGGCACATAAACAAAAATTATTAATGGCATAATTGAAGCAAGTACAAGTAAATCTAAGTATTTCCCCAAGGAGTTTACAAAAAAAAAAAAAAAAAACCAACCAAAACCAGAATGTCAAGTAATGAATATTCAAAAGCACCACAAAGACTCTGTATTTGTGTACAAAATTTATTCTGTGAACACAAGAATGTTGATGGCTCAGACGGTGGTATCTTCACTGATTATTACTGTATCTTTGCACAAATATTTGAGGGTGACTAAAAAACAAATGAATATTTGAGTTCTAAACCCATGGTTATGATATGATATGATATGCTATCATATGCTATACAATGCAATGGATATTACATTACATTGTACTCACTATATTTGTTGTAGTTATTACATTATTTAACACCATATAACTGTAAATGTGCATTTTTACATTATATGTGGACCAATATGCACAGAAGATTTTTCTCCTACCACTGCAAACTATTCTTGAAATCCTAAATATGTATATTGCTTCAATTCATCAACACCAAAGACTAACAAAGCTACATTAAATTATTGCTAGGTTCTTATTAGATGCCTGTAACCAAATGAAACTCTACTCAAGACAATGCTTCACAAGAGCACAGTTTTGGATTACTTTCGTGGAAATCTGAATTTCATATATTGATGCACTTTTCATCAGTGCACTGAATAGTGACACTACCTTACTCTGTCATAAAGAGCTAAACTTTTCTACGATACATATAGAGCTGACAGTTACATGTGACTGCAAAACAGAAATTTTCAGCTGTGTCTAACCAATGAAAATAAATGCTGTATCCCATTGACCCAGTGCCACCATTTTTCAGATAATTACTCTCTTGTCAGACTCTTTAGCCACCTTTCAAGTAATTCCAGCTCACTGCTATTTTTTTTATTTCTACAAGTAAAATTTAAAATGTTACTTAATCAAAGTAATTATTAATATTACCTTCAGTAAAATTGCTGTGAGTGCTGCAATATACAGCTGCCTCATTATGTAATACAAGTAATCTTTGTTTTAACTAAATACACTTCTGAGACTTCTTGGTTTGTGTACCTGAAAATTTTTAGCAAGTTCAAAGTTACTTTTCTCTTCTGATGATTTTTGTTCATTGTAATGAATTATCAGACATTTTTCTTGACACCTACTCTTTTCCAGATTGTCTCCAATTGACTTTCTAGACATATGGTAACTAAAATGAGACAAAATACTAAATTGAAAACTTGCCAAACCTGGGCATGTTAGCCAGTTATTTCATCTGTTTTATAGATCATGCTACTCATAGATCACAATATGACATTAGGAGGGTTTTGGTTTTTTTTGCAAAAGCATGATTTTTTTTCCCATGCATGTTCAGACTGTGATCCACAATAACTCCATTATATTTTGTTGCAATATACGGCTTTTTTTCTCTATTAAATATCATTCCATGTTTTAGAGAAGAAATCACCAAGAATTAGATCTGCAGAGCTATGACACATACATACCACTAAAGTAATTAATAAAATTATTAAATTCTACCAGACCCAGGAGATACCATGCAGAATTCATTGTAAGCTCATTAACCTTCAGGTTAACTCACAAAATTGTTGAGGTTCGACAGGACCTCTGGAGGTCATCTGGTCCAACCCTCTGCTCAAGCAAGGACACCTACAGCAGAACCATGACCAGGCAGATTTTGAGTATCTTCAAGGAGAGAGACTTGCAAGCTTCCTAGGCAGCCTGTGCCAGTGTTTGGTCATGTTCACAGTTAAAATGTGTTTGTTGCCACCCAGAAGGAACCTCCTGTGTTTCAGGTTGTGCCCACTGTGCCTTTTTCTTCTGGTCCTGTAACCGGGCACCACTGAAAAGACCTTGGCTCTGTCTTCCCCGCATACTCCCTTCTGATAGTTACGTGTATTAGTAAGATTCTCTTGAGGCTTCTCTTCTCTAGACAAAATAGTCCCAGCTCTTTCAGCCTTTTCTCACATGAGAGATGATCTATTTCATTAATTACCTGTGTGGCCCTTTGTTGCATTCTCCACAGCATGCCCATGTCTCTCTTGTATTCATGAGCCCAGAAAGGGACACAGTACTCCAGGTGTGACCTCACCAGTGCTCAGCAGAGGGAAAGAACCATCTCCCTGAACTTCCAGGAACTACTTTGCCTAATGCTGCCCAGGACACTACTAACCTTTTTTGCTAGCACACTTCTGGCTCATGTTCAACTTGGGGTCTACCAGTCCTTTTCTGCCAAGATGCTTTTCAGGTGGGTAGCCTCAGCATATATTGGTGCATAGGGTATTCCTATAAAGAACTTTGAACTTCTTGTTGAACTTCATGAAAGTCCCACCAGCCCGTTTCTCCAGCCTGTCCAAATCCCTCTGGATGGGAGCATGAGTCCCTGGTATTTTCTTCACTCCTCCCAGTTTCATGCCATCAGCAAACTTGCTGAGGGTAGACTCTACCCCATCACCCCGATCATTAATGAAGATGTTAAACAAGACTAGACCTAGCACTGATCCCTGAGGTACACTGCTAGCACCAACCTTCACACTGATCACTACCCTCTGGGCCAATTCATTCAGCCAGTTTTCAGTCCAGCTCACAATACGCTCACCAGCCCATACTTCAAGAGCTTCTTTACAAAGATCTTGTGGAAGAAACCGTCAAAGCCCTTAATGCAGTCCAGGCAGACAATAACCAATAGTGTCAAATACATTGAAATTAAGGGATTCTAAAAAAAGTGGTGGTTTACCTGTGTTTGATACTTACAACTTCTTTATTCCACTGAATTTACAAATAAACTTTGAATTTTATTGGAAATCCTGCTTCCTTTTCTACTTTTAATGCCACTGGTATGTGTAGTGCTTTGGGTTTTTTAAACAGATGTTGAAGGAAAATGAAACACATTGCTGAATTAACAAAATTAACAGAGAAATATAATCTCAGATTGTATTTAAATGGTAAACTAGCCATGCAGTGTACTTCATACAATTAAGCAAAAATAAGTACAAACTGTGATGGATTTGACCCTAAAATTAGACACAAAAATTGCACAACAGGAGAGAGATAGTAATAGAGAGCAAATATTTCAGAAAGTAATAGTTTTGCATGTCTTGTAAAATATATAAACAGTAGATCAACTAGGAAACAGCATTTGGACAGTATGCATTTTGGTAGCGAAACAGTTGCAGCATATACAAGTGGTTCATTTACCAAAGGATTTCTGAATAACCTTGCAAATGACAACACACAGTGCACTAAAAAATTATAGCAGCTCTCCAGCTGTTTAATTTAAGATATGATAAATGGCATGCTGTTTGGATTTCTGTACAACTGGAAAGAATGAGATTTAAAATCAAGCTGGGTATCTGTCTGCTCTTTCTGTAATTTCACAGGAAGGTTATCAGAGACAATTCAGTCTGGACTACTTGAAGAACAGTTCATTGCTGTTGGAAATAAATATCTGTGAAGTAATGTTTCATTTCAACCAGCAAGACAAATTGTTCTTTGTCTTATACTTAATCACAGTAGCACCTCTACAGAAAGGAGGTAATATGTGAGAATATGCAGTTAAGTGTGCTATGTGAAGTTATCCCTATGAAACTTAATGCATTCATACAACAGGAACTACATGAAAGACATTTGAGAACTGTGATGTCGTTCCTCAACAACTGCTTTGCAATGGCAGGACTGATAAACAAACGGAGACTATAACAAAATAGTCATGGCTTACAGTAAGCAAAAGCATTTTTGCATTCTTGGGAATAGCAAACTGAGGTGGTTTTTTTTCATAATTTTAAAGCAATGTGCAGTAATCATGATTATATTTTACAAAAGCCTACAACACCCAGTCTATCCATATTTCTAGTCAGTTAACACCAAGAAGTGCACAGACAATCTGAAAGCAGGATATCTTTGAAGAAATTATATATGGAAAAGAATCTGGATACACCATCTGTTAGAATGAAGGGAAATTGTACATCCTAGGTATCTATTTCTAAACCAGAATGATATGAGGTTTTTCACATCTAGAAGTAAAACGATTCTGAAAGGGCTGAAGAATTCTCTTTCCACCTTTATTAAAGGCTTTGTTCAGAAGTGTCAATGCCTGTTTTTACACAATGACTTCACTTTAACCAATCAAGAGCCAGCAGCTTGAATAATATTTATAATCACCATCTAAAACAGAGTTAATGTTTAGTATCTTTTCACTACCAACTGATAGATTCCAGATACTTTCAATCTCCACAGAGTTAGATGAGGCTATTTACGGGTATTGAGATAAAAAATTGGGTGATATTTTATGCTATTTTCAGATCTACTTCAAAACATCTGAAATTCTTGCCAAACTAATAGAAAAGCACTTTCACAGGAATAGATCTCTGCTTAAAATGATTGATTCCTAGCACTAAACTAATACACAGAGTAGTAAAAAATAATAGTGATTATATGTCTCCATTCTTTATATTTTTGTGATCTTTGTATAGGGAGTACAAAATAATTAATTCTTTGATCCTTGATGCTGACTGCAACAGAGCCCAACAACTTAAGAAAGAATTTCTACCAGATCTAGCAATTGTGACATAAAGAAAGTGCAAGATTTCAGGAAAATTCTTATCTGCTCAATTACAGCAGGTCATACTGTACTGCTGCAGGTGCTCAAAGAAGCATTACAGAACAGATCTGTTTCACACACTGCGAAATTAGATGGCTTCATTGCTTAAATGTGACCAAGAAATAATAAAAACTGACTGCTAAGTGCAGCAGCAATCACAGGTGCACATCTGGGTCTCACTCAAATCTCAGCTATACCTATGTAAGTTAAAAATAACTTGATCGAGGTCATCCCATTTAGAGTAATTTAAAACCAATGTAAGGTTAGAATTAGGCCAGTCATTAAAAAAAAAAAAAGGGTAAAACTTGTCTAGCAAGAGTATATCTTGCATAGACTTTTTCTTCTTTCCTTGACTTGTTTTCCCAAGTATTAAAGATATGCGCGTGTAACATATATTAAATGCTGAATCTTTTGTTAGAAGCTTCCCAGTCCTACAGAAGCTCCACCACAACATATGCTTGGTTGACTCCTTTAAAACAGATTTGAATATTCCACAGCACAAAATTAGATGCATTGTAATTTAAGCTCAAAATGAGACTTGCAATGAAAAGACATTTTAGAGGTCAGATACAGACAAATATCTGAGCCAGCCAAAAAAAAAAAAAGTATTTCATTTCACCTGGAAAAGTATATTTATATTACACCTATGCTTCCACTCCTCACTTGAGCACTATTCATGAAACAAAAAAAACCTGCTCTTAATAAGCAGCATGTGTTGGCAAATCTGCACCACTTCCCATATCAATATAGCCATTACAGTCATAACAGCTTCCAAAATATGTGGGAGAAATGATGCAGTGGTCTATACTTCAAAATGTCCTTGCTCTATACAAAACAGTTATTTGTATATTGACTAACCTCTCCGGTAATTGAAGACTCTTCTTCTAATAAAAACATTATGCAACTTCAGACAGAGAATCAGCTACCTTTGTAGCCATCATCCTGAAATTTCTGGGGGTCTTTTTAGGTGATATGTGCTGCCTCAGTCTTTCAACACGTGCACACAGACAATGTTCAAATGGAAAACAATTTTATCTCACCTCATTCACTCATTGCTTATCCTGTATCAGTCAAACAATCGATCAATCTATTACTGGAGTGTACATACAGTAATAGTTGCAGTACAGTAGAATCTGAATTGTAGTAAGGTACCTTACAAAGGCTACAACTCATCCCTCAGGCTGCGGATTACAAGGGTAGAGATTCTTCTTATATGTAACACTTTATAAATTATTCAGAACAGTGTTTAGTATTTTAGAAACAGAAAAGAGTCCTATCTTTTAAAAACATGCAGTTAGTGTGCTTTTAGTATACAGTTAGCATAGCTAGTTCCAGGAAGACAAATTCTGTTTTCCTAACATCAACTAAAGCTTAGCCATGTGGCTTTCATTCAGGCTTCACCAACTGATTGCTATCTTTTCTGGAGTTAAAGCGCTTGCTATAATTAATGCTGCCCCCAGGTAGTTGTAACTTTTACAACTAGCATTTACTCAGCATGTCATCATAGGTCTCACTGGCCATGACAGCAGCATGGGGTCACATTAATACAGATTAAATGGTCTTGAAAAAGTTCTTCAGTGTTAAATTTCTCTCTCCAGTTATTTTCTCTTACAAATATGTCTGTTGTAAAATTAGGAAAAAATGAACAACCCCCCCAAGTGCAATTGTTTGTCACCTTCCAACTGTTTTTGAAATACCAAAGTGCTATTCATACCTATTCTTGCCTTTTTTTTTTTAATGGATCAGGCTTCATCTCTGAAGTGCTGTGAATTCACAGTAAGGTTTTTTAATGTAGCATTTAAAGTGCCTGTGCTATAGTACACCATATTTAAGTGGCTGCTCACACAGCCGAAACACCTGTTGAACTGTCTTCTTGGTTTCAACCGTATGTACTTCACTATTCTTTCCAGCTCATCAGATCTCATTTCAACCACAGCAATGTAAAATTAATAATGCTAACATTTGATTTGCTCTTTTTACTGTACCTGAAAGTACAAAGATGGGATAAAGCATCTTGTTTTCATCCCAGGTATTCCATGGAAACTGAATAGCTGGTGGGTATTGTGACCTCCTGGAATAACTGCAGAGGTTTGCCCAAGCTAAAAAGACACAGTACAAATAGACTATATCTGATAACTATCGAAACACAGCTGATATCTATGAGTAGCTGTTGCTATTGACAGCTGTAATTTAAACCATGTCCAAATTCTACTAATAATCTAATTCAGTATTCCTAAGCATCACTTCTTTAAAAATTAGCAGCTGTAGTGCTTATTAAATAGTGATTTTTCATGGAAGTGGGATTTTACACTCTTGCTAGTCACTGCACCACAGCAAAAAATGGGACATTAAATCCACAGCAGTCATGTAGGCATCATTTCAGTAATGACTCATGCCATTGCCCTGATGTTCTGACCTCACTGTGCCTTCCTAGATCAAGTCTGACATTATGACACTGATATTCTTTAACACTAACAGCCCTCTTGAGACCAATTGAGCCAGCTTGAGATGATCTCAGAATATTCAGCATCTTGAATAACTTCTGATTCATGAGGAGGGTACTTCCAACAGTCAAGCACTCTCCTATTAAATGAGGTCTAAGTCTCAGAGATGGTTAAAAAGTGAAAAAGGCAATTAAACGCCAGAAAAGCTTGAGCCTTCTTTGTATGACTCTTGGCCTGGTTAATGTTAGCGAGTACGTTATGGTCCAATAGAGCACTCACTCACAAATTCACAATGCTATGACTTTTAGTTCTTTCCATGAGGTTAGGATAGCTTTGTTAGTTCAACTTAAAAAAAAAAAAAAAAAAAAAACAGATGCCACTTAGGACACACATTCATTGCACTGGTGGAAAGACAGAAAATACGAGTTTTGCAACCTTCCTTTTATGTAACTTTAGGCCTTGACCAAAATGAAAGCTGCAGTCTACTTGCCCTTGTAGTAATAATGAAGACATTACAACTGAAATATAGAAGTTAAAGCAGGATAAAATCAAGAGGTTTTGGGTTTTGTTTTTTTTTTCTTCTTTTTGCAGGCAGATAAAAAGGTACAAAGTAAAAAGCTGAAGGTTGAAAAAGATTTTATCTCAGAGCCAGATACTCGTTTTTACAAATCTTATGCTAAATGAAACAAAAATGGGGCACAGGGGAGAATTCAACAGTACTCTGCTATGGAATATTCTTAGCTCATGGTGTTTAAAAGGGCCAAGAGGTTAGCACAGGCTTTTCCACTAGTTAGCTCTCTAGAACTTTAATTCATCGTATCACAATAATAAATTAAAGCTCAGTT